>JAXCGZ010003887.1:42500-92500 GCA_037179515.1 Halocaridina rubra
GAAACACTTGTAAAAGGTGACCACATTTTGTAATTAATCATATAAATACCATACTGACATTTGCAACCCATAATATATCTTATAATTTTTTTTTTAATTTGCATTAATTTTCCCTACTTAAGTGTATGATACACTCTACAAGTATGAATTAACTGAGTTTTTACAGTAAATGTAGTGTCGTACTTCTTGAGCATAGGTGAAGAGTCACCTCTTAAGAGTGTATAATTTTGACTGTCATTAAATTTATATTCATATATATATTTTTTTTTTTGTAGAATAGAAACCCTCCTTTTATCCTCATAAAAAGGAAGAAGAAATATAATCAATACATTTTTCTGTAGATGATATTATAGAAATTATAATGAAATAAACATTTTCTTTCTATAATCATTTTATTAGCTATTACCTAAACTTCATGAAGAGGGTAAACTATGGCAAAACCAGAGAGTCTTCGCTAAAGGGGAATGCGTAATGAGCTAGGCGTACAAAGAAAGAGCCTCATGTATCCAGAGGCGTAAGGAAAAGTAGCGCCCTAGTGGATGGATGAAATAAAATACTCCTCCTCCACTTCCATCTTCCACACTCCCTTCTCTCTCTCTCTCTCTCTCTCTCTCTCTCTCTCTCTCTCTCTCTCTCTCTCTCTCTCTCTCTTGTGTGAAGGTCAACGAGTGGTATGCACGCAGACCTCGGGTGGTACTTTCGTGGAGAGATTGCATTGTTCGTCTCTTACTAAGACTTGCTTTCGGATTTTGAAGCTCATGAAAGATTGGGACCTGACATTTGCATAGGTCCTAATTCTTCAGTTGGGGTAAAGTTGAGGTCCGTATTCTTTAGTTGATCACTGTTGATAATGCCTATGGTCAAATTCTAACCTAACCTCACCTAATGTAACCGCTGATTAAAGACAGGTCCAAATTCCTCATGAGATCCAGTTTATATTTCCTAGGTAACATTTGTCAAAACTTTGTTTCTCCAAAAGACACGTTATCACACTGCGAAAAAGGTATAACCAGCTATTCATCGCCATCATACTATTTGCGCATATTAGCCTAGGGGGCCTTGGAGAAATAGATAGACCTTGCCTTTATATACTGAAGATAGCGTCAAACTTTCTCGTCTGTATAAAGTCTTGTGCGGAGTAAAAATCAACCAGGTCAATATGCAGACAACATCATTATCGTTACCTTTTCATAAGGGGTATTTCACTACTACTTTAGTATATACTTTCACTAGACTACCACCTCGAGTATGCGGAACAAGATATATCTTCTCATGACTTCCAAGATGATAAGATTCTTCCCATGAAGGCTTGGCAGTTATACATTTGATTTGGGGATAACGGTGTGTTTTTCTTTCCTGTTATTAGTAACAGGAAAATACTATTAGTAAAAGGGAAAATACTATGTATATAGATAAAAATAGAAGTTAATTATCTGTAATGTCACTATTTTGTATTTAATTTATTCAGATATTCATTGTACTTGATTATTTATGTCAATGAGCATTTCCTATCAAGTAATGCTCCTTATTCAATAAAATAAGTATATGCAATAAGAGACTCAGAATTATAAAGATAAGCATAGTTCATTTGTAAACCTTTATCAAAAGACCTGCTCTTCCTCATGCGGTTCATATGAAAAGTTCCTGAAACCACAAAGTCATGCCACTGAACATTTCACAATAGCAGCCCTTATTATGGCAAAGTTGCTTATTTTTGTGCCTCCTGCGTTGAATCTCTGGATACTTCCACGCGCTGATAGCTCAAGTCATCCTCATCCACGATTTGTTCCTATTCATACAACTCGTGAAAGCAGTCAGCGGGTACAATATTTTCTTGTTCCATATGTGGTTCCTACGAGTTTTACGGTCTTTGCAGAATTAGTATTCTTTGCTGCTGAACATATACACGGCTCTCAAATTAAGAAATTTGCATATCCATATACTGCTGGTTTGAATAGCTTCACGATGCAAGGAAGAGTCACTTTTCATGTGACTCACATAAACATTTGATACCACAGAATTGTCAGTCCAATGCAATCCCTTAACCTCTGGGAGATTCACACAGTGCTAAGGATTTAATGAGAGGGGGAGATGCATACGCATAGCTTTTGTGATCCTACAGTGATTTGAATATGCACAGATCTGGGTCCTGTTCCCATGACCTGCTTTAAGTGAATGGTTACATTATGCATGCAAGGAGGGTGAAGCTGTGTATTATCTAGGGAATGCTCAACTTGCTAGCAATAAGAGATATGACACCATCCTGGGACTAGGAGCATGATTGGTGATTGGACAGACATATGCATGCATGGGGAAATTAATGGCACTGCTTGCATGAAGAGAAGCGAAGTCTTGTATTTAGAGGTGCTCCATGAGGTTACTAGAGTAAGTTGTATCAATATGGCATAGCTCCAGGGGATGCTCACACATGATTTAAAAGCAAGAGAAGAATAGATCTTCCTATATTTATGCTGTTCACAAACAACATGAATGGACGAATAGCCAAGAATTTGGGAAATTCTTACTTCTTGTGCAAACTGACTGAGGAGGAGCAAATTCATGGAATCTCTCTCTACTGCCATAAGCCAGACAAGTTGGACTGGATCATTATATTTGGGTGTCATAGCTATTTGAGTGAAGCACCCCAGGCGGATCAGATCTATGGATCAGTAAAGCAATCATCAATGTGCTGATCCATGAATCTCAAGAATGTTCCCAAGTTTCATGAGGAGGATTAAATCTGCAAAAGGAGGATTATTTATGCAATACTTAAGAATTGTGACAAATGCATCAATCCATAGAATGCTTTATGACCTATGCTAGGAAGGGTGAATTAGTAAATCCCGGATTTATAAGAGCAACCCACTTAAAAAAGAAATATGCTGCAATGCTCGGTATATAGCTGCCCATACATGCATAGAAAGGACAGCCAGATCAGATGATACCCATATGGATCCGCAGAACCATGGCCTAGCAAATGCATGTATCATGAAGACATTAACACAACTTGCATGCTGACCAAAATAGTAGAAAATATGAGATATTTATGCAAGTTGAGGAAGGATGATCGGCTACTCATTTTAATACTCTGATAGTGAACAATGGGTAAAAGAATTGAATTCATGGGTAGTAGATTTGAATTCCAATAATAGAGACATTTTTAAATAGACATACCCTATGAGAAATGAAACTGTAAGTTTTTCATTAGGCAAAATATCATTTGCCAAAACTAATTACAATATATGTGTAATACACACTTTGCAAACTGGTGGTTACAAATATTTCGTCAAGAGACGAAAAAAGAATAGAAAACAGAAGCCAATTATCAAAAATAATGCTATGCATGACGTTTGTAAAAATTTGAATAATGGAACCAAAAGCCAAGTCATGTACTATAAACAGACATGGAAAATACATTCACATTTGACTTAAACAACATTATTGATTTATATATCACATATGTGTATGTGAAATAGTAAATAAAACATTCATGTATTTTTGGTCACATTTTCAAGATGTTATCAGGAAACCGATGAAAACTTGGTTTACTGTATCATGCATTCAAATTTTATATATAAATGAACATTACTATTTATTTCTGGTGTAAATTTATTTTCTAACTTTAAGACCGATAGTGGATAAATTTAAAAAAAAAGAGGGAGATAAATTTTATCATTTGTATTATCAATCATTTCATAAACCACCTGCCTCTGTAAGGTACGAATGCTTTCTTACTAGATAGATTGGTAAAACCAATGGCCAAACCTGCCTTTAATCATGTTCCTTTCTTTCATTAATTTTAAGTTAGAATATTAATATATGCGACATGAGGCATTCTTCTGGGTATGTTAAGGTCAGCAGCTTAGAGCCATGGTGCTATTTGAATGGAGGTCAATTTTACATTCCCTCAGTCCCCGTCCTGTAAAGATATTCATTTCATATAGTAAATAAGGCTCTGTAGTTGTCCTTCCTTCCTTCCTTCATTGTAAGATAAGTTCATGCCTAGAGTATAATGCTGGCGTCACACAGCCAAAATTCCCGACCCGACTCTTAAAACTGTCTAAAGACGGAATCCTCCCGGCAGCAATGATGTCATTACGATAATCGGGTGTAATTTTTCGTCCGCGTACGACGGAATCCTAACGGTCCTACGTAGTTTAAAAAAATCGAGGGGGTCCTGAACCGTCGTGGAGGGCCTACGATAATTGGCTGCTGCACCCAATAATCTCCGTGATTCGGAAGACCAAATCAGTCGTAGAAGACTGCGTACGACGGGTAAGATCGATCTTCTTGATAGTACGCGGGCGTAGGAGAAGGTGTACGCCCGCGTACGATCCAGAGGATCGATCCTACCCGGCGTATGCAGTCCTCTGGGTCTGGAACAGTTAAAAATTAAAAAATTCGCTTATACGTCTGGCAGCGCAGTACGAAAAGACAGCGCGCGCATACGTGGTCTCATTTCTGACAACCCAGTCCTGGGCGTTCAGTTTTCCTGCTCCGCTTGCCACATTTCTTATTGTTTTAGCATGATATTAGTGTATTTCTTATTGTTTACCATGATATTATTGCATTTATTTTTTCCCTCATGTGTTCTTGCAGTGACAGTGTTGTTAAATTTCATTTTTTGCTGTTGTATTTTGATGTGGTTCCCCATTCCAGTGCCTTTTACATTTGTTTACATAGGAATATGTGGTCAATTGTTTTTTTATTTGAGTATTCTCATAAGTAATTTTTTCAGTACACTTATATTATTACATGGGCATATGTCTTGCCATACTTGTGTATTTTCTCATAATGAAATTTATATATTTTTGTATCTTAAAAATAAAATTGTTATTTTCTGTTCATTTCCTGTTTATTGCTTATATCATCATTTTACTATAATATATATTTATATATGACCATTAATATTGGTCAAGCAATAAAGCATATATTTCCCATATAATATTGTGAAATCAATATATCAAAATATGAATTAATAAAATCCATAAATGTGTCAAACAAAATATATGAAATATATTAACATACATGGCCAACATATATTTACTTATATATATAAGTAGCTGAAGTGCCAAATATATAAATCAGGGTTATACTTTCACAAATATCCCATATATATATATATATATATATATATATATATATATATATATATATATATATATATATATATATATATATATATATATATATATATATATATATATATATATATATATATATATATATATAATATTTACATATATATATATATATATATATATATATATATATATATATATATATATATATATATATATATATATATATATATATATATATATATATATATATATATATATATATATATATGAATCATTTTTTACCCCGACCGGGACTCGAACCTAGGACTAATGATTACTAAGTCAAGGCGCTACCACTACACCACAGAAGGTTAAAAGGAATCCAACCTTATAGCTTATATCTGCTATACATAGGAACGAACGCATTCTAACTGAATGCCACTATGTTCATATTACAGATTCCCCAACCTCACTCGTGGCTTCATTTTAGCATTTAATTCAATTCCCAATCTCATTCGGGCATTACAATAACCAAATAAGCACATTACATATGTGAAAACATGAATCATTTTTTACCCCGACCGGGACTCGAACCTAGGACTTATGAATACTAAGTCAAGGCGCTACCACTACACCACAGAAGGTTAAAAGTAATCCAACCTTATAGCTTATATCTGCTATACATAGGAATGAACGCATTCTAACTGAATGCCACTATGTTCATATTACAGATTCCCCAACCTCACTCGTGGCTTCATTTTAGCATTTAATTCAATTCCCAATCTCATTCGGGCATTACAATAACCAAATAAGCACATTACATATGTGAAAACATGAATCATTTTTTACCCCGACCGGGACTCGAACCTAGGACTTATGAATACTAAGTCAAGGCGCTACCACTACACCACAGAAGGTTAAAAGGAATCCAACCTTATAGCTTATATCTGCTATACATAGGAATGAACGCATTCTAACTGAATGCCACTATGTTCATATTACAGATTCCCCAACCTCACTCGTGGCTTCATTTTAGCATTTAATTCAATTCCCAATCTCATTCGGGCAACATGCTACCACTACACCACAGAAGGTTAAAAGGAATCCAACCTTATAGCTTATATCTGCTATACTTAGGAATGAACGCATTCTAACTGAATGCCACTATGTTCATATTACAGATTCCCCAACCTCACTCGTGGGTTCATTTTAGCATTTAATTCAATTCCCAATCTCATTCGGGCCATGAAATACAAATAAGCACATTACATATGTGAAAACATGAATCTTTTTTTTTTTTTTACCCCGACCGGGACTCGAACCTAGAACTTATGATTACTAAGTCAAGGCGCTACCACTACACCACAGAAGGTTAAAAGGAATCCAACCTTATAGCTTATATCTGCTATACTTAGGAATGAATGCATTCTATACAGTACATATGTGAAAACATGAATCATTTTTTTTTTACCCCGACCGGGACTCGAACCTAGGACTTATGATTACTAAGTCAAGGCGCTACCACTACACCACAGAAGGTTAAAAGGAATCCAACCTTATAGCTTATATCTGCTATACTTAGGAATGAACGCATTCTAACTGAATGCCACTATGTTCATATTACAAATTCCCCAACCTCACTCGTGGCTTCATTTTAGCATTTAATTCAATTCCCAATCTCATTCGGGCCATGAAATACAAATAAGCACGTTACATATGTGAAAACATGAATCATTTTTTTTTTACCCCAACCGGGACTCGAACCTAGGACTTATGATTACTAAGTCAAGGCGCTACCACTACACCACAGAAGGTTAAAAGGAATCCAACCTTATAGCTTATATCTGCTATACTTAGGAATGAACGCATTCTAACTGAATGCCACTATGTTCATATTACAGATTCCCCAACCTCACTCGTGGGTTCATTTTAGCATTTAATTCAATTCCCAATCTCATTCGGGCCATGAAATACAAATAAGCACATTACATATGTGAAAACATGAATCATTTTTTTTACCCCGACCGGGACTCGAACCTAGGACTTATGATTACTGTGGTGTAGTGGTAGCGCCTTGATTTAGTAATCATAAGTCCTAGGTTCGAGTCCCAGTCGGGGTAAAAAAAAAATGATTCATGTTTTCACATATGTAATGTGCTTATTTGTATTTCATGGCCCGAATGAGATTGGGAATTGAATTAAATGCTAAAATGAAGCCACGAGTGAGGTTGGGGAATCTGTAATATGAACATAGTGGCATTCAGTTAGAATGCGTTCATTCCTAAGTATAGCAGATATAAGCTATAAGGTTGGATTCCTTTTAACCTTCTGTGGTGTAGTGGTAGCGCCTTGACTTAGTAATCATAAGTCCTAGGTTCGAGTCCCGGTCGGGGTAAAAAAAAAAAAATGATTCATGTTTTCACATATGTAATGTGCTTATTTGTATTTCATGGCCCGAATGAGATTGGGAATTGAATTACATGCTAAAATGAAGCCACGAGTGAGGTTGGGGAATCTGTAATATGAACATAGTGGCATTCAGTTAGAATGCGTTCATTCCTATGTATAGCAGATATAAGGTATAAGGTTGGATTCCTTTTAACCTTCTGTGGTGTAGTGGTAGCGCCTTGACTTAGTAATCATAAGTCCTAGGTTCGAGTCCCGGTCGGGGTAAAAAAAAAATGATTCATGTTTTCACATATGTAATGTGCTTATTTGTATATATATATATATATATATATATATATATATATATATATATATATATATATATATATATATATATATGTATATATATATATATATATATATATATATATATATATATATATATATATATATATATATATATATATATATATATGTGTGTGTGTGTGTGTGTGTGTGTGTGTGTGTGTGTGTGTGTGTTTACCTAATTGTGTTTACAGGAAAGAGCCCAAAGCTCGAATCTTCCCGTCTCCTCATCGGTTCCATTTTATACTTAGTGATACTTATCATGCCTGTCCTTAAAACTATGGATTGAGATAGCATTAACTACCTCCTCGCTTAGCCAATTCCAATTATCAACTACTCTTACACTGAAAAAGTATTTCCTTACATCCTGCAAAGAAGTTTTCTTACGAAGCTTCAAACTATGACCTCTAGTTCTAGAGCCAGCCATATCAAAATATCGATCTCTATCCACTCTATCATAACCATGAAGGAATTTGAAGACTGTCACCATATCCCCCCTCAATCTTCTAGCTTTGAGTGATGGTAAGTCTAATTCCCTCAGCCTCTCCTCATAACTGAGATTGCGTATTTCTGGAACCAGTTTTGTGGCATGTCTTTGAACTTTTTCAAGCTTAACTATGCGCATATTTAAGTGTGGATTCCAAAAAGGGTCTGCATATTCGAGTTTTGGCCTCACATAGGTTACATAAATATTTCTGAACATTTCCTTGTCCATGTGCCTGAAGGCTACCCTTACATTTTATAAGAATGCATATGCTGCCCTTACTATGCCATTTATATGTATTTCTGGAGACAAATCTGCCAGTATGTTTACTCCTAAATCTCTCTCATTTTCTGTCTCTTGAAGTTGTACTCCAGCCACCGAGTAGTCAAGCTTGGGCCTTCTTGCACTTGTACCCATTCTCATTACCTTACATTCTGAAGTATTGAATTGCATTAGCCGCTTTTCTGACCACTCATGCAGACTATTAAGATCCTCCTGAAGTTCTCTACCATTGTTCTCGTTTTTACTTTCTTCACAATCTTTGCATCATCTGCAAACATATTCATGAATGAATTTACAGACTCTGGTAGGTCATTTACATATACTAGGAACAAAAGTGGTCCTAAAACTCAACCCTGTGGAACTCCACTACTAACTCTTCTCCATTCAGACACTGAGTGTCTTACTCTAACCCTCTGTTCCCTTCCTTCTAAGTAAGTTTTTATCCATTCCAAAACATTTCCACCTATTCTAGCCATTGATTGCAGCTTCCTAATAAGTCTCCCATGTGGAACAGTGTCAAATGCTTTCTGGAAGTCTAGGAATATGCAATCTGCCCAGCCCTCTCTTTCCTGTAAGATTTGGCTTACCTCATCATTAAATTCTAATAAGTTTGTTACTGTTGATCTACCTTCTCTGAAGCCATGTTGCCTCACTGACAAAAAGTTGAAGGATTCCAAGTGAAGAGAGATATGTTTCCTTAGTAGTTTCTCCATAACTTTGCAAACTATGCTGGTCAAGGAAACTGGTCTATAGTTCAGAGCCGTGTGTGTGTGTAAGTATGTATGTATGAATGTATATGTGTATATATATGAGTGCAACACCAGACGGACCAAAAGAAAAAATAATAAAACAATAATGCCCTCATCGTTTCTGGGCATGAAGAAAACAGATAGTAAGAATATGGAGTGTTGTGACTTGTCAGATGCGAAGGGATAACATGAACTGCATAGCAGATAACCAAGAATATTCGGTACTGATGTAGGCATAGAAAAAGAACCATAACTGAAGGAAAACTTAACATCGATGAGATGAAGGTTTTCTCATATTATTAATAACATGTTATCTCGTGTCTGAGAGTATTGGTTGGCATTATTTTTTACTTATTTTCCCAATAGAATTGCCCGCCCAGGGCAGTTCGATGTTAAGTTTTCCTTCAGTTACGGTTCTTTTTCCATGCCTACATCAGTACCGGGATTGGATTCGGTTTTACGCCTGAACTCCCTTTTCTATTAGGGGCTAGGACGGTTGCCTTCTTACGAAGGACTTGTTTTGGCAGATGTAATCGTTACCCTGGGTGTATGGACATTTTACTGGCTACAGTGGTATATTGCATCGTAGTCGCCGTGGCTCAAGCGGTAGCGTCCGCTACTCTGAGGCGTCAGGTCGAGGATTCGCGCCCCGTCACGGTCTGAGGTTAGCAAGGGCATGCACTCAGGGTAACGATTACATCTGCCAAAACAAGTCCTTCGCAAGAAGGCAACCGTCTTAGCCCTTGGTAGAAAAGGGAGTCCGTGACGTAAAACCGGAAGAAGAACAGTGGTTATATGGCATCATGAAAGGAAATAGTTGTTAATAAAACACTGTGGCATATATTAGGATCTATAGCCTACAGAATTTCGAAATTTGAATCTATGCAATGATGAGTTTAAGTTCAAGATTGAAAAATTAAGAAAAACTTCCTCGTTCTTTGTATGATACATGTATTTTACACATTTATTAAATCTATTTCATTTACTGTTGCATTCACAACATTTCAGTTATTCACTTATTAGTGTTAATAAAACTTCGATTTGCAAATAATTTTTTAGACTCGAATCCTCTCCAACTAAAGTGTTAACACGACTTCAATCAGTTATAAGCCTATTTGAAGGGGAACTGATGCTCTACAATGCAATAACCAAATCCCTTTTATTTCGTCTCTTCTTCCTATTGTTATTATTTCAGCTTTAAATAAACATTTTTATAGGTTTATCAGAGTCCGTGATTTTTAAATATAGCTGTGTAATTAGGACTTATTGTGCAAGCATTTTTTATTTTATTTTATTTAATGTAAAATATCTATGCACCAAAATACTTTGATGACCGCTGGTGACTAGATATTCTATGGAGAGAGAGAGAGAGAGAGAGAGAGAGAGAGAGAGAGAGAGAGAGATGTAAATAGGGCTCTTGACCATCGACCACTGCACAGCAACTACCTCTTTTATTTAAGTTTTTTCTCGAATAAAGGACGAGTGGATAAGGAAATGCGGGTAATGTGGTATATGTATTTTGCCTCATCTGGAACTATTATTTTTTTTTTAACACTGTGTTTTCATATCTGCTTGTTTCGATTCGGAGAAAACACTCCTCTTCTGTTTGAAACATACATACATGCAAACAAGGACAAGTACGATAAGTATCACTAAGTACAAAATGGAACCCACCAGGAGACGGGAAGTTACGAGCTTGGGGCTCTTTCCCGTAAGTACAATTAGGTAATTACATACATACATACATACATACATACATACATACATACATACATACATACATACTTACATACATACATACATACATACATACTTACATACATACATTCGCAGATAGGCAGACAGACAGACATACAGACTGAACCAGGATAACTCTCCAATCCTGCAATGTCTGAGAATATCTACCGTGTCCTCTTAATTTGAAGAAAATCTTACGTCACAGGAGATAGCATGAACATCCATCCATCCTCCTTACGTAATGACGTAGACAGTAGCCTGTTGGCGTCATGCAACAGGTATGTACTTAGGAGCTATAGCAATGGAATTAGAACCCTGTATAAATATCCACTGATCATGCAATTCAATATATATATATATATATATATATATATATATATATATATATATATATATATATATATATATATATATATATATATATATATGTGTGTGTGTGTGTGTGTGTGTGTGTGTGTGTGTGTGTGTGTGTGTGTGTGTGTGTGTGTGTGTGTGTGTGTGTGATTACCTAATTGTGTTTACGGGAAAGAGCCCAAAGCTCGTATCTTCCCGTCTCCTCATCGGTTCCATTTTATACTTAGTCATACTTATCATACCTGTCCTTAAAACTATGGATTGAGATAGCATTAACTACCTCCTCGCTTAACCAATTCCAATTATCAACTACTCTTACACTGAAAAAGTATTTCCTTACATCCTGCAAAGAAGTTTTCTTACGAAGCTTCAAACTATGACCTCTAGTTCTAGAGCCAACCATATCAAAATATCGATCCCTATCCACTCTATCATAACCATGAAGGAATTAAAAGACTGTCACCATATCCCCCCTCACTCTTCTAGCTTCGAGTGATGGTAAGTCTAATTCCCTCAGCCTCTCATCATAACTGAGATTGCGTATTTCTGGCACCAGTTTCGTGGCATGTCTTTGAACTTTTTCAAGCTTAGCTATGTGCTTTTTCAAGTGCGGATTCCAAAAGGGGGCTGCATATTCGAGTTTTGGCCTCACATAGGTTACATAAATATTTCTGAACATTTCCTTGTCCATGTGCCTGAAGGCTACCCTTACATTTGATAAGAATGCATATGCTGCCCTTACTATGCCATTTATATGTATTTCTGGAGACAAATCTGCCAGTATGTTTACTCCTAGATCTCTCTCATTTTCTGTCTCTTGAAGTTGTACTCCAGCCACCGAGTTGTCAAGCTTGGACCTTCTTGCACTTGTACCCATTCTCATTACCTTACATTTTGAAGTACTGAATTTCATTAACCGCTTTTCTGACCACTCATGCAGATTATTTAGATCCTCCTGAAGTTCTCTACCATTGTTCTCGTTTTTTACTTTCTTCACAATCTTTGCATCATCTGCAAACATATTCATGAATGTGTGTGTGTGTGTGTATATATATATATATATATATATATATATATATATATATATATATATATATATATATATATATATATATATATATATATATATATATATATATATATAAGAATTGGAATAAGGACTAGCTTAAGTTATGCAGTGTCTGACTGGAGAAACATTAGTAGAGGAGTTCCTCTGGGATCAGTTTTAGGGCCAATTATGTTTTATGTATATGTAAATGACCTGCCAGAGTCTGTAAATTCATTTTAAAATATGTGTGTAGGTGATGCTAGCATTGTGAATGAAGTAATAAACACGAGAATAACGGTAGAGAGATTCAGGTAGTCCTTTATAGTCTGCAAGAGTGGTCAGACAAGTATCGAATGAGTTTCAATACTTCAGAATGTTAAGTACTGAGAAAGGGCAAGATTGCGAGAAGGCCCAGGTTTGGGTATTTTGTAACAGGCACGGAAAATTAGTCAACATAGAATGAAAAATATCTAGGTCTAATCTTATTGGCAGATTTCTCTCCAGAAATGAATATAAATGGCATAATAAGGGCAGCTTATGCTTTCTCGGCAAACATAAGGGTGGCCATCATGTTCATGGAATAGGGAATTTTCTGAAATATTCGTGTGACTTAATAGAGATTAAAGCCTGAATATACAGTGCCCTTTTGGACCCCACACTTGAAAAAACAACAACATATAATTAATTTGGAGTAGGTTCAAAGACACACTACGAAGCTCTTAAAAGAGCTAAGTAGTGTCAGTTGTGAGGGAAGGTTAAGGGAGCTAGACTTATCACCACTCGAAGGTAGAAGAAAGAGTGAGGATACTGTATTGTTTTTTTTTTTTTTTTTAAATTTTCTCGTGGTTTTGACAGCGTGAACATGGAGTGATATTTTAATATGTGGCTGAAGAACAAGAGGTCATAGTTTGAAACTTTGCAACTTCCTTGCAGGATGTAAGGAAGGACTAATTTTTAGTATGAAAAGAGTTAGTCACTGGAAGTCGCAAAGTGAAGAAGTTGTAAGTACTATCTGCATCCGTAGTTTTAAAGACAGATATGATAATCTCATCGAATAAGAAATATACCCGATCAGTAGAAGGAAAGTTACGAGCGTATGGCTCTTTTCCGTAAGTGCAATTAGGTAAATACCATAAGCACGTATATATATATATATATATATATATATATATATATATATATATATATATATATATATATATATATATATATATACTGTATATATATATATATATATATATATATATATATATATATATATATATATATATATATATATATATACATACATACATACAATTATGGAGTATAACTCTATGACAGGCTAAGGATTGCCTTAATTTTCAGCTTTGAATTTGAAAAGGAATTAACATTATCATTGGTCCAATATTTCCATACCCGAAGAGTCAACATTATATTTATTAGAACCATTACAAAAAGTACATCTCAATTCTATTAAATTTATCTTAAGGAGAGAGAGAGAGAGAGAGAGAGAGAGAGAGAGAGAGAGAGAGAGAGAGAGAGAGAGAGAGAGAGAGAGAGAGAGAGAGAGAGAGAGAGAGCGCGCATTTCCAACAGTTCTCAGTTCTATACTGATTCACATTCCATCAATAAACAAATAATATTAGTATTAGTATTTGAAAAAATACAAAAGTATTAACTTCAACAAAAACAGCAACAATAGTAACACCAAAATCAACAACACCAAAATCATCATCATCAACAACAAGAGCAACAACAAAAACCACAACAACAACAATAATAATAATAATAATAATAATAATAATAATAATAATAATAATAATAATAATGATAATAATAATAATAATAATAATAATAATAATAATAATAGTAGTAGTAGTAGCAGTAACAATAATAATAATAATAATAATAATAATAATAATAATAATAATAAAAATACTGGTCACCTTGTTGAAGCAAAAGGATGAGCAACAGAATACTGTACATTAAATACATGTATGTGTTTAGCTGTGTGCGCGTGCATTGTGTGTACCAAATTCTTTCTCAGCTCTTGTTTCCTGAGCTATGAAGATAAGAAGAAAAAACAACAACATACCAATGGTAAAGAAATTTTAATTATCACATTTCAATATCGCATATCTTTGTTTTATAAGTTAATTTCCTGTATGTCGTTTTCTTTTGCTACCAATTTAAGACGAATTCATATTTCTCTCTCTCTCTCTCTCTCTCTCTCTCTCTCTCTCTCTCTCTCTCTCTCTCTCTCTCTCTCTCTCTCTCTCTCTATATATATATATATATATATATATATATATATATATATATATATATATATATATATATATATATATATATATATATACATATGCATTATTTTTATTATTATTATTATTATTATTATTATTATTATTATTATTATTATTATTATTATTATTATTATTATTATTATCATTATTAAAATAGGCGTGGATTCCTAAAAAGAATATTGTATTACTTTTTTTTTCCTTACCTGGCGTACCCTAAACTGCACTTATTGTACTGCCACAAAAGCAACATGAGAAAAGAAGAGGCCTAAACAGCGTAGAATGAAGTCTCCCAAATGTCTCTTTGCTGTTTTAAGCTGTTAGTTAGATTTAGCACAACAATCTCTCTCTCTCTCTCTCTCTCTCTCTCTCTCTCTCTCTCTCTCTCTCTCTCTCTCTCTCTCTCTCTCTCTCTCTCTATCAATCTATCTATCTATCTATCTATCTATCTCTCTATCTAGCTCTCTAGCTCTCTATCTATCTATCTATCTATCTATCTGTTATAGCACCACTTTCGTTACTTGTATACGTGATTGACCTAGCAGTCTGTAAATTCATTCTTGAAAATGTTTGTAGATGATGCAAAGATTGTGAAGAAAGTAAGAGACAAGAACAATGGCAGAAAACTTTAGGAAGACCTAAATAGTCTGCACGAGTGGGCAGAAAAGTGTCTAACGAATTTCAGTACTTCAAATTGTATGGTAATGAGAATGGGTACAAGTGCGAGATGAACCAAGCTTGGATACTCAATAGCAGGTGCAGAACTTCAAGAAACAGGAAATGAGAGAGACCTAGGAGTACGCATAGTGGCAGAATTGTCTCCGGAAATGCATATAGATGGCACAGTAAGGGGCAATATATGCTCTCTTAAAAATGAAAAGGATAGACTTCAGACACATGGACAAGGAAATGTTCAGAAATACTTATGTAACTTATGTGAGGCCAAAGCTTGAAACTGCAGCCCCCTTTTGGAATCCGCACTTGAAAAGCATATAAAAAAGCAGGAAAGAGTTCAAAGACATGCCACAAAACTGGTGCCAGAAATACGCAACCTCAGTTATGAGAAGAAGAGGCTTAGGGAATTAGAATTACCATAATTTACATCTATTTATTTAATTGTGCATTTATTTATTCATCTGTTCATAAATGAATTCGTTTATTAATATAAGTATTTTATTTAGTTTTGGAGTCAGAGTTAAGAAATGAGACATTTCGAAGTCATTATTCCTCGCTTAATTGTTATGATATACAGGAACATTTTTTTTTTGGAGAGAGAGAGAGAGGAGAGAGAGAGAGAGAGAGAGAGAGAGAGAGAGAGAGAGAGAGAGAGAGAGAGAGAGAGAGAGAGTTATTGTTGTTGTCGCTGTTGTAGATATTCCACACTGAGGTGGAATGTGTCATAGTGCACGGCCATTGGTTACGAGTATGGTATGTACCTGAGGTCGTGTCTTATCTGTGGAAAAGAATACATAAAATAATCTTCATTTTATATGACACAATTAGGTCCGATTTCTTAAACAGTGTAAACCTAGGATACCATATTGTTAGTTAGCTAGACACACACAAATAGATTTCATAAACGCATCTGACGCGGCTCTGTGTATGGCTAGGATCCCCCCATGGGGGGATCCTAGCCATACACAGAACCGCGTCAGTTGCGTTTATGAAATCCATTTGTGTGTGTCTAGCTAACTAACAATATGGTATCCTAGTTTTACACTGTTTAAGAAATCGGGCCAAAGACAAACCTGAATATCATTTGTATTTTCCAAACTATACGAATTACTTTGCATACCTGTGACAACTCACCGACAGGCAAAGAACCGATACGCTCACCACTAAGTCAAGCCAGTCAGTGAAAATTCCAACTCTTCTCAACCAGGGCTCACCAGAGCCATATAGTAACATTCAGTTCTTCGCGAAAGAGTGGTAAATATAAGAGCAGTATGGAATACAAGCAGTTATTGCGATAATTTAAATTATTATATCTACAAATTACTACTTATTTCTTATGCAGAGTTTTTATGAGACATACAGATTACGAGGCTTCTCCAGAAGGATATGTCGAAAGTAGTTATACTGTACTAATCACTCCAATGACTTCAACGGGCCAGTGAGACGGAAGTCAGCCAAAACACCGGTAACCTAAATTATTCTAGGGTGTACTAGAAATATAAATACAATAGATAAATTAAGAGATACTTTCAACAAATTACTGTAGCATTAAAAGAATCTAAGACTACTAAATTATAGGAACGTGTCCTTAATATAATGGTTAATGTACGGGTAATACTCTCTTAAGATGGAAACGCCCCCATGATTATCCGGTAAAGGGTAAATATATGGCCTAGCTCTATCAGTCTGTATGTAGACTAGGATAACATTTCACGCTTTCTAAGGTTTTGAACATTTATCAGTAATTTCTCATGACAGGCTGTAACCAACCTCTCATTGCTTTTGGATTTGTCTTAGACAATAATATATAATAATAATAATAATAATAATAATAATAATAATAATAATAATAATAAATAATTATAATAATAATCTATCCAGCTACCTTGGCTGTTTCCCCCTTTAATTGGGGGGTAGCCGACATCAATAAAGGAAAACAAATAGGTGGATTACTTTGCTCTATGGGCAATGATGAGGGAGCTAGCGACTGTTCAGATGGCACTGCTGGAGTGCCTCAGCCCATCCTCCCGGCTCTTCCACAACCTGTGTCGCTTCATAACTTCCAGCTCCTCCTACTGCCCCTACCACATGGCTACCTCTGTAAGATGCAGCCCCGTGGTAACAGCAGATGCCCATCAGAGCCGCGTCACAATCGCTCGCCACTCATTCCTATTCCTAGCACGCTCGCTTGCTTCCCTCACATCCATCCTCCTATCATTCAGGGCTCTCCTTACTCCATCCATCCATCCAAAGTTAGGCCTCCCTCTAGTATTTCTCCCATCAACTCTCGCATTCATCACCTTTTTCAGCAGCCTTTCATCATCCATCCTTTCCACATGGCCAAACCATCTCAGAACATTCATATCTACTCTGGCTGCAATTTCTCTCCTCACACCCAATCTTGCTCTCACCACTTCATTCCTAACCCTATCCAATCGAGATACACCAATCATATTCCTCAGGCATTTCATCTCAAACACATTTAGTTTCCGTCTCTCACTTTCATACCCCATAACTCTGATCCATACATCACAGTAGGCACAACCACTTTCTCATACAAAACTTTCTTAACATTCATTTCCAACCCTCTATTCTTCATCACTCCTTTCAATGCACCCACCACTTTACATCCTTCATTCACTCTGTGACACACATCTACTTCCACTCCACCATTTGCAGCTATAACCGAGCCTAAATACTTAAACTGATTAACTTCCTCAAGTGTCTCTCCATTCAACATAACATTCAATCCAGCGCCATCCTCATTTCTTGTACACCTCATAACATTACTCTTTCCCACATTCACTCTCAACTTCCTTCTCTCACACACCATTCCAAATTCTGACACTAACTGATGCAGCTTTTCCTCTGAATCTGCCACCACCACAGTATCATCTGCAAACAGCAACTGATTCAGCTCCCACTCGTTATCATCCCCATCTACCATTCTCAGACCTCGACCACGCACTCGCTCATTCACCTCTCTTACAACTCCATCAATATACAAATTGAACAGCCATGGTGACATCACACATCCCTGTCTCAGTCCCACTCTCACTGGAAACCACTCACTCTCTTCATTCCCTACCCTAACACAAGCTCTACTGCCCTCATATAAACTCTTCACTGCATGCAACAATTTACCATTAATTCCATATAATCTCAAAACATTCCACATAGCCTCTCTATCAACTCTATCATATGCTCTCATCCCGCTCTTCCTCACTTCTCTCACATCCTGGCCCATACGCACTAACAATAGCCCAACATTCCCTTCCTATCCTAGCCCTCACCCACATCAGCCTAGATGACACTTCTTTCCATTCCACTACCTGATTTACCATCCATTCACTCAGCAATAATGCCACACCTTCTCTCGCTCTCCCCCTTTCAACCCCAGACACCCTACCCGTCACATCACCAAATGCCACTTCTCCTTTTCCTTTCATCTTCGTCTCACACAATGCCAAAACATCCATCCTCCTCCTACCAAACATATATCCTATCTCACATCTTTTGCTCTCTATCGTACTACAACCACGCACATTTAGACACCCCAAAACTAGAGTCTGGGGAGAAGTTATTCTCCCCTCTACTCCCCTTCTTCTTTGACGTCTCGCAGGAGGTTGATACAAGGGGGGGATTCCTAGTCCCCCCGCCCCGTCCACTTTTACGACACGCAGGGAATACAGTGAGGCTATTCTTTGATGTTGTGCCCGCCCCACAAGGCACATAATAATAATAATAATAATAATAGATAATAATAATAATAATAATAAATAATAATAATTATAATTATTATATATTGTTCCGGTTTCACGTCACGGACTCCCTTTTCTACCAAGGGCTAGGACGGGTGCCTTCTTGCGAAGGACTTGTTTTGGCAAATGTAATTGTTACCCTGAGTGCTTGCCCTTGCTAACCTCAGACCGTGACGGGGCGCGAACCCTCGACCTGACGCCTCAGAGTCGCATATGCTACCGCTTGAGCCACGGTGACTACAATAATAATAATAATAATAATAATAATAATAATAATAATAATAATAATAATAATAATAATAATAATAATAACAGTAATGATTATTATTATTATTATTATTATTATTATTATTATTATTATTATTATTATTATTATTATTATTATTATTATTATTATTATTTAAATATATACATAAGCAAGTAAAATAGTTTATATTTTTTTAATGCACATCAGTTTTTGGTAAGTGGTGAGCAGATATCATTTCCGTTCACCCCAAATGTCGTGGTGCTGGTATCAGGGTTGAATCTAACATAGTATTTAGTTATTAGATATAAGCAAGAGTAAACAGGCAGCGGTTAACAGTACTATGAATAATTGTTGTTAATAATCTTCTTTGCATATGCAAAAAAACAAAATAAATAAATAAATAAAAGTAAAAGAAACGATATAAATATAATGGCAGAGTTTATTTATCCGCAGCGCCTCCTGCGTAAGAGGTCCCGAGTTCAACTCTCCAAAGGTGGCTCAGAATGGAATATCTTCGCCTGAGCCCCTGAAGAATGAAAAGTGGCTAGTGGCCTTCTTTTGGCCGTACAACCCCATCGGTTTTGCTAAACCAATGAGTAATTCGCTAGAAAGTTGGAGTTTCTGTGGAGATTTTTTAACGTTATATGTATCACTATTATTCCCATTTGGGGGTAGACACAGACGGACTAAAGTTGGGAAATTGGATCAAGTAAACATAACGACTCCCAGTACATTTAAGAGTCTGTAGCCTAAAAATCTAATGGTTTATTTGATCTACTGGGAGTCTCAATCTTTACTTGATATGGGACTCAAGTTGGATGCCCATCCTAACGCCCCGTCGTGGCTTGGCCGAGTGTTCGACACTTCCCGACTCGAGCATTCTACCACTACGCTACGGCGGTCCCCGGCTCCAGTGATGATATATTCAAATAAATTAAATACATATAAAGTTTGTTTATATACCAAATAAAAAAGCCAAGTCATCCGTGCTGGAAACGGGATTTTATCTTCGGCTATTTTGCTGTCCAAATTTCAATATGCAAAGACAGAGTTAAAAATAAAGAGATATTATTGAAACAAAAAGTTTTCATAAGAAAAAACAAAAGAACATAGCCGCCCGTGCACTAAAAAGTATATCAGTGGTATGACTCCCAAAGTAAATAGTTATTTCATTTATTTATTTAGTCATCACTTATTCGATGTCGTTATCTTATGTTTTTCATCTTATTCGTCTATTCCTGTATATCATTCTTCATTTCATTGGTAATTTCAAATCACTATTTATCTATATACTTATTCATTGACTTCACTGAGATTTTATGATACTCTGCCGTCGTGGTATGTCTTTTGGGTTACAATAGGACTAAGTATTTTGGCCTCAGTGTGCAAGGGAACGTTATAACGAGAGTAGAGATAAATCCCACTAAGGAAGACAGTTGATTCATGCCATTACCTATTGATTTTGTTGGGAAGAAATTAAAAATAATATTATCAGATTAATACAATAGCAACAATAGCAGCAGAAACAATAACAACAACAACAACAACAACAACAACAACAACAATAATAATAATAATAATAATAATAATAATAATAATAATAATAATAATAATAATAATAATAATAATAATAATAAGAAGAAGAAGAAGAAGAAGAAGAAGTGGAAGAATACATACATACATGCATATACACATGGCCTAATTTCCCCTTGTAAGGGGTTGGCATAGCCAAGAAACGTCCATTCACCAAAATCCACACATACCTTATGCACTCCTCTTAGCTCCTTGGGGATAAAGGGTTGCCATGTCTCCCCTCCTTCCACCCTGCTTGTGTCACCCACAAGGTAAGCGAGAAAGGATATTCAACAATGAGGCACAAGAGCCACAGCTGGTTTACCCCCGCCGCTACAACACATGACAACTCCCCTCACACCCGTCCATCACAGTTCACTGAGCTAGCAGGTGCGAGAAATCCCTTTGGCATGCATCATTAATGCACAATCTTCCTCCACTCATTCCTATCTCTTGCAAGCACTCTTCCCTGGTCCACTGACATTCCACATGCAATCAATGCCTTTTCATGCCATCCATCTCACTCTAGATCTTCCTCTTAACCAAACTCCAATCACTTCTGCACGTCACCCTCTCTTCAAAATTCGTTCATCATTCACCCTTTCCATGTGTCCAAACCAACTCAACACTCTCTAATGTAACTTATCCGACAGCTTTATTTCAACACCCGTTCTCTGCCTGACATCCTCATTTCTTATTCTATCTATTCTAGATAAACCAATCATACTTCTCAAACACCCCATCTCCATAACATTCAATTTGTTCCTTTCAGCCTCTCTTGAAGTTCAGGTTTCTGCTCCCGACAATGCTGTCTACACAATCACACCATATATCCTTCTCTTTGTATTCATTCCCAAATATCTATTTCTCATTACACTTTTCAACCCACCTAGATATTTACTTGCTTCCTTCATTCTGTGATTTACCTCTACATCCACTTGTCCACTCCTTGATACATGTGACCCCAGGTACTTAATACTCTCAACTTCTTCAAGCAACTCCCATTCACTCCTACATTTAATCCACCAATATTAAAACTCCTTGTGCATCTCATGACTTTTATATTTACCAATGTTCACCCGCAACTTCCTTCTTTCACACACTCTAACAAACTCAGTCACCAAATGATTCAAATCATTCTCAGTATCAGCCATCAGTACAGTATCATCCGCAAATAGCAACTGATTCAATTTCCACAACCTTCCATCCTCACCCACTAGTTCCAAGCCTTTGTCTAATACTCTTTCATTTACTTCCCATACCACTTCATCTATATGCACATCAAACAACCATGGCGACATTACACAACCTTGACGTAACCCTACATTCACCTCAAACCAGTCACTAATACCATTCCCAACTCTCACGCATGGTGTACTATTCATGTAAAAACTCTTCACCGCATTCAACAAACTTCCACTTATTCCATACAGTCGCAACACACTCCACAACTCCTCTCTATCTACCCTGTCATATGCTTTCTCTAAGTCCATAAAAGCCCAAAAGTGTCCCTACCTTTCTCTAAAAACTTCTCATAAACCTGTTTTACCACAAGCACCTAATCCAGACATCCTTTTCCTCTCCTGAACCCACACTGTTCTTCACCAATCAATCTCTCAGTACCTTTCCTAATTCTCTCGGTTAACACTCTTCCATATACCTTTCCAACTATAGTCAACAAACTAATTTCTCTAAACCTACTACTCTTATACTTATCTCCTTTCCCCTTGTAAAGTGGAACTGCACATGCACTCCTCCAATCAACTGAGACCCTCCATTTCCTGACGCATGCATTCAAAACCCTAACCATCCATTCTACTAATGCCTCCCCACCTTTTGACAAGCATTCAATATGACACCCATCTATCCCTGGTGCTTTACCTGCTTAAATTGCTCTCAATGCCAAATGCACCTCCTCTTTTGTTATTTCTCTAACATTCTCATCACCTAACATTGGAACTCTCCACTCGTTTCCCATAGCCACAATCTCTGCCTTTCTATCATCTTCCTAATTTAGCAGTTTTTTTTTTTAAATATTCAGCCCATCTCTCTCTCACCTTCATTTCATCTACTAGCAATTGCCCATCTACTCCTTTCACCCTCTCCTCCTTACCACACTCACCTTTCCTCACTCTTTTCTCTTTCTTCCAAAACATCTTTTTATTCCTTTCAAAATCCTCAGACAAGTATCTGCCCCACCTTACATCCGCTCTTCTCTTTGCCTCCCTCACCACATGCTTCGCTAACCTCCTCTTTGCACAATACTTTTCATATGCCTCTACATTACCAACCTGCAACCATACCTCAAAAGCCCGCTTCTTTTCAGCCACTACTGCACTCACCTGCTCATTCCACCATTCACTACCTTTCCTTTTACTTCAACCAGGTAGTCTCCTTCAACACAGTGCCTTGTCACACTTCATAACTTCTTCCTTGAAACTGGCCCATTCTGCTCCCACTCCCTCCTCCAATTTCTCTTTTACTACATTCCACACATTCCTCAGACTGGCCTTATACTCACAGTCTTTCTCTTTCCTATGCAATTCATTTACTTTTAGCACCTCTCTTCCTCTCTCACTTCTCCTTTTTCTCCACTTTTCTCCCACTCTCACTCTACTTTCCACTAAATAATGATCAGATATTCCACCACCGCAATATAAGCCATTAATGCCCTGTCAGCTACTCTTCCATTATCAACTCTTGCCCATGTGTACATGTGCACATCCTTCGTTTTATATATATAGTATTAGCAATTAACATCTCTCTCTAAGTATACATTTCTATAATTTTAACTCTCCACTCTCATTCCTACCAGGTACTCCTTACTTTCCAATTACACCATCTCCTTGCTCATTCCCTACTCTAGCATTCAAATCTCCCATCAACATCACATTCACATTTATTCCCAAGTCTTCCACACATTCGTTAATGTTCATAAAATTTTTTTCTCTTTCTTCCTTACTTCTCTCACCGCCAGGGCCATAAGCGCTCACATATGCCCAAGCCTCACATCCCCACCTCATTTAGCCATTGTTATTCGAGATGATACTTCCTTCCATTCCACCACACACTTATTTATCTCTTCACTTACTAACAGAGCCACTCCCTTTCTTCCTCTCCATCTCTCAACTCCAGACATCCTTCCTACCACCATACTCAAATGTCATCTCACCCGTCTTAGTTTCACTCAGTGTAAGTCCATCCATCTCTCTCTCCACAAACATACTCCCTATCACCTCCCTCTTACTTTCCTGTACACCACAATCACGAATATTCAGAGACCCAATTACTAGGGTTCTGGTTGGATCTCTCCTGTCAGAATACCCCTACATCTCTTGGCCACATGTGGGATGAAAACATACAGAGGAGGGGATTCCCAGTCCCCCCGCCCTGCCCCATTTAGGGGGTAATAATAATAATAATAATAATAATAATAATAATAATAATAATAATAATAATAATAATAATAATAATAATAAGAAGAAGAAGAAGAAGAAGAAGAAGAAGAAGAGGAAGAAAAAGAAGAAGAAGAAGAAGCAGAAGAAGAAGAAAAAGTAGAATATATCTATCTATCTATCTATCTATCTATGTATATATATATATATATATATATATATATATATATATATATATATATATATATATATATATATATATATATATATATATATATATATATATATATATATATATATATATATATATATATATATATATATTACTTCTTCCTCTTATTATTATTATTATTATTATTATTATTATTATTATTATTATTATTATTATTATTATTATTATTATTATTATTATTATTATTATTATTACCACTGTTGTTGTTGTATTCATCAGGTAAATTATTTTTGCAATTTCTTCTCAACAAAATCAATAAAGAAAGCCTGCAGAGAATCAGATATTATCAACTGTCTTTCAAGAGTTTTTTTTTTTTTTCATTCACGTTCCGGTAAAATACTAGTCCTATCTTTAGGATGGGATGGGATAGGATAGGAGGGAAAAAAAGGGGATGGCATTAAGTATATAAGGGAATTGGAGGGAAAAGCATGAAAATTAAATAAAGTAAGAGATAAAAAAAGAGAGGGGCAGACCCTCGTGCTAAGTTTTGATCTGGAATTCAGATTCTTTCCTATCTTTACCTGAAATACAGAGCGCGACATTGAATATTGTAAAATTATAGTGAAGTATAGAAATAAGTATATAAATTAATAACCTTCTAAGGCTATTATTATTATTATTATTATTATTATTATTATTATTATTATTATTATTAGTAGTAGTAGTAGTAGTAGTAGTAGTAGTAGTAGTATTACTGAAGGAGGAAAACTATATTATTGTTGCCAAATAATATTTGTTCAATATACTTTCAAGAAAGCCATTACAGTAGTGATCATACTTTGGAGGAAAGATGTTTAAAAAAATAAAACAATCAAACTATATATATATATATATATATATATATATATATATATATATATATATATATATATATATATATATATATATATATATATATATATATATATATATATATATATATATATATATATATATATATATATTATTTATTTTTTTAATTTATTAATTTTATTTTAATTTTATTTTTATAGGCTATTAATTAGGTCCCAGTTTAGGCCTACATATTTATCATTTACTGCATCGTTATATATATATATATATATATATATATATATATATATATATATATATATATATATATATATATATATATATATATATATATATATATATATATATATATATATATATATATATATATATATATATATATATATATATATATATATATATATATATATATATATATATATATATATATATATATATATATATATTCCCTAATTACATTTCCACATTCTGTTACTTTGTATTCGAAGCCGAGATCTTGAAGCTTCGAATACAGATAAATATTGAACAAATGCCTGAGAGTTGTGACGTCTAAGCATTACAGGTGGTTATAGTCATGACGTCATATATATATTTTTTTTATTTTCTGAGTGGAAGTACTTCATCCTGTTGTTAACAATTACTTATCATGACAAGAGCAAGTGAAGTATTACTCGCATTACCAACAAAATGTTCTACTTAATGTGAAAATTTATATTTGTGTCTTCCTACACGCAATTGACCTTGTATTTGTGTGTTCTTTTTTTTAAGTTTTGATTGTATTTACAAGAATAAATGACCAAATTTTTACATATATTCGCTTATTTGTTATTATTGAAAAAAAAATGCGACAATTAAGGAAGAAAATCTGCATCGCCTTGCATTCTAAACAGTTTATGTGTTTTGTTTTTGGCAATAATTCTACAGTTAAATGTCCTCGTTCTGATATGTTACATGCCTAGTACAGTTTCTCGTTGATCAGTAAACATATTTAGTCCAACAGCATAATATAGATAGCGTCATAAAATGATAAATTGCTAATGCAGTTGATATTGGATGAACGACTATTAAAATATAAATAAAAATAGCTGGGGTTTATCGCTATCAGCAGGAAGGCTGAATGAATACAGCGAACCACCCGATTCCTTACTTGACTTCCGAAGCTTGTAAAATGTGGTGCCTACAAGAGAACCCTTCAATCAACGTTTATGCGGAGGTTGACGAGCAGGTACGTGTAATTCTCGTGTCTTTTCATATTCAAGTGACCAAAGGGACAAAGATGATCGCTGAAAGAGAGAGAGAGAGAGAGAGAGAGAGAGAGAGAGAGAGAGAGAGAGAGAGAGAGAGAGAGAGAGAGAGAGAGAGATTTTATATAAAAATAGGTGTACTGCGATCAGAAACTTTCAACTAATAGAATTCCATACTTGCACTTGACATTCCTGGGAAATCTGAAATTGGAGTTTGTTATTCCGTGCGTTGCTTTTAACTAATCCATTAATTTAATGCATCAAAATGCAGAAACACTGAACAGTTTCGAGTGGACTTCAAAAGGTCTCTGTTGATAAGTATCATGATCAGAAAGGTATATTACTTGCACAAAAGCAGTGTATGCATCCTCTTCCAGTAATCTTGCCTGTCTATTATTTATTGAAATGTAAAAGGGTAAACGTGAGTGCAAGTATATTTAAGACCTCCAAAAGACCATTTTCAATCCATAAATGCTAGTATATACAAACACCAACAATTTAATAAAATGTTTCATGACAAAAAAAAATCTATTGTTTTTTGAAGTGTAAAAAAAGGTAAACGAGAAAACAAGTATATTTAAGACCTCCAAAAGACCATTTTCAATCCATAAATGCTGGTATATACAAACACCAACAATTTAATAATATCTTTCATGACAAAGAAATTTAGAGTACACAGTCTTTGCTGCGTGTTAATAATACTAAGTTGTTGTTAAGTAGTAGTTGTCCGAAGTAATATGGAATGCGCGCGAAAGGCCTCAACCAACCGAGTTTGAGTTCGAACCTGGGATGTGCATACACAAGCATTCATTATGCATCGAAACCTTTTGGCTGTTCTGAACAATAGCAACAATAGTGATAATAATGGTATCATCATCATCAGAATGACAGTAGTACAGTGGGAAGTTTTGCTGAGGTGACTGGTAGGAGGAACTAAGAGAGTTTTGTGAATTAAATGAGAATTTGATAACAAACACGGTGTGATGGACGATATGGGACTGGTAAAGAGGATTTATGTACTATTATGCCTTCTCATTTAGGAAGTTAAAATCCGAATAAACAAAAAGCTGACAGTACTGACGACAAATGACAGACAATGCTTTATGTACAGCAGATAACAGAATATTTTTGATATACAGTGTGAATGAGGGAACAAGGAGACTTGAATCCTGATTTTAGACGGTTGCTGACTCGCTCAGCCTTGGCGCTGAGGCAAGCACTTGTATCAGTGTCAAAAAATTAGCTTAACTGGAAAGACTTTGAAGTGTAAATCAGAGCTTCTATAATGATAATAATAATAATAATAATAATAATAATAATAATAATAATAATAATAATAATAATAATAATAATAATAATAATAATAATAATAATAATAATAATAATAATAATAATAATAATAATAATAATAATAATAATAATAACAGGTATTACTGAGTGTCCTTAGATACTGAATCTCAGCCCAGCTATATACTATTGCAAGCGGTTTAATATTAATATAAAAAATGGTTGAAAAATTGCTATTAATTGACATTGCTGTTTAAAAAGAAACCAGATTAGATTTCTTATAATCAGCTATTTAATAAAAATGCTCAAAATGTTAATAAAAGGATTCGAAATATCTATATAAAGGAATTTAGTATATTACGATGCTCCTTTATTTTTACTCTCTTTCGTCTCGAAGAACTATCAGGTACGTAAGTGCCAGACTTGTTGCTACCAGACGAAGGAGATTTTCCCTACCCTAGGAAAATTTGAGTAAATATAAAGGCAGCCGAATATAAATTTCCCAATTTTAGGTAACGAAACATTGCATAAAAATCATGAATTAAAAACAATTATTATAAAAGATATTTTATCCAATTTCAGATAAATAAAGTAAAGTTAATGCACTAAATTATTTGTCAGTCTTTTTCAGAAAAGCTCTCATTATCGAATGAGATTCAATTAATATAAACAAATGATTAGAATATGAATAAGTATTATATAGACATGATATATTTTCGTAGTGTAACACTTAAATAAAAAAGGCCTAACTGCTGGAAAGTATATTTTTCCAGAGATTTTAAGGATGATTATGCCATAACTAGGGAAATTTAAGGTAATCGGGAAGAGTGGTGCCTAGTGTCAGTGTAGGTGTCGTGGTGTGAAGTTATTGATGTTGCTTCTCTCCACCTCAAAAATGCTTTTATTAAAAGCATTCTGTTAATGCTTCTCTTTATTAAGTGTCGTTTGGAAGCTTGTGTTCGAGGGCTCCGAATCTCAAGGTTATTATTTTTATCTTGATTTTGTAAATAAGGAAGTTTAGGGGCTTGATATTTATTCTGTGTTTATGTGGGCAATTTGGGGAGGGGGAAAAGTCTCTGTGACACAGATTTCGAGAACAACTTCTTGCGTTTTAAAGGTTTCACCGCTAAGCGAACCACAGGCGAGACAGAGTATCGGTTTATGCACAGCGTCGATGCAGCCTCATATTCAGGTAGTAATGTTTTATATTTGTTTACCGGTATCGGCCCCCCATCTCCAAATCACAGTCGGTAAGTATCGGTCATAGTTGTAATTGTGGTACATCAACACTTCGTTAATATTCCTAAACTCGACGATATTCAGGAACTTGGTACCGACATTTCCTTCTGAACCTGGTATTGGTATCGAATAATGGTCAGGTCATATGCAAAAGTGAGATGAGAACCCCTCGGGCACCTAAGGGTCAAGGTTTATTTATTTATTTTTTGCTTTAATGGGTGGTAGTGCCAGGCTCTCGGGGTCCCGGCAAGTGACTGATGGACTAGTGGCACCACGTATGAAGCAACAACTTACCTGGGTCATGGAAGGGGTTGGTCTTGCATCATTCATGAACTTATTGCCCAATTCCTTAACTTCCTTGATTGGTGTGGTTGTCAAAGGACACTCTTCCATCCCAGCATTATCATTAGTAGGGAAATTTGTGAACGAGACCTTGAGGTATAGATCCAAAGATATCTAGTATTTTTTTTTTACTGCTACACCCGTCTCATCCCCTCTGTTTTAATGCTGTTTAAATAGGTCTCGATATTTTTAGATTTTTTTTTTTTTAACAAATCTAATCAGCAAGGTCGTTGTAAATTGCTCTATTTTAGGATACGTTAGGGAAGGTAAAGTTAGCTTATGTTAGTTTAGGATTAATTTCCTACGATTTTAAAGATCAGATTTATTAAAATCACGCAAAAAAAAACCACATGAAACATAATATTTCACTTTCAGAAGGAATTATAAAGGTTTACTCCATATCTTGTAATCCAAAGTGCCAAACGATGAATCTTTAGCTTTGTTACTGGTATTCAAGACTTGCCTGTTACAGATTACAATATAAGAATGTGGGCCATTTGGGGATTTTCAGTGTCACACGCCTTGCTAGATCCAAGGGCAACACCTCAATTAGGGTTATATTTGGTGTTCATTTAACTTTTCATTATTGGTATTCGCTGAAATTGAGTTTTGTTACTCATAGGAAGTAGTTTGACCCTAAAATCTCGAAATCGAGCAACTTATCAATCAGCCGTCTTAGAGTATGATGCTGAGAAAGTAGCCCCTTTATACTGAAGCTTTTAAGAGTTAAATTTTAAACTAACTCACTTACTTTATAACTTTCCATGCAAAAGTCATCCCCCTCTTTAATTATCGGCCCCCCCCTAATAAGGGAATATAGCCCTTGTATGTAGATCACTGGTTTAAAGGTATTGAGTGGTTTGATTTTAAGTTAGTTTAACTGCTCTTTTGGATCATAATAGTCATATTTATCGTTCATAATGGTTTGTAATTGAGTTTTGTTTGTTTGGAGCTGGAAACACCTAAAAATATCTTGTCTCTATTGTAAGATTTTCTAAATCACGTTATTGGGCATTATAGTTTTATATATATATATTTTTTTGTTTTAGGTTTTTAAAGTGAGTTAAGATTAAGTAGTGTTTATAGTCATGATTGCCACTTAATTGTAATTATGCTTAGTGCTATGAAAAAGTAGGCAATAATTCTTAATTAAATGATGGAGATAGCAACCCATTACAAGTTGTGTTTGAGAAGTCAGATACTGCATATCTCTATGTATGAGCTTATATAACTCACAGGAATAAAATATTGAATGCTATATTTTTTTATATTGCCATGTTATAGATAATTTTCTTGTTATCAGTTTGTAATTTTTATTATTGTATTTTATTATTTCTCTGTTATAAAGTATTATATTATTAATGAGTGACACTGGAATGGGCAAAGAAAATAACCCTCATCGGGCCTGAGTGCCAAGAAAACATAAAGCAAAGAGAAACAGAGATGGGGAGTTAGAATTCTATCTCTTCGTACAATTCTATTGTAATGTTTAAGAGATGGTTTGAAATTCGACCAGATTTTAGTTATAAAACAATTGTGTCATCCCTTGTATGTTATTCAGCATAGTCTTGATAAGTTTGGAGTATATAAATGATGATACATGCAAATCAGGGGTATGTTTAAGCTGTTATTGAAAAGAGCATATTATGCTTTATAAAGTAAGGTGATAAAGTAAGGAGTGACGAGCATTTGTACATCAACACCAAATATTCTTGGATATTAGTTACAGATCTCTTATTATCCTTTCACATCTGACAAGCCACAACACTCCATCTCTGTTTCTTTTTACTTTATGTTTTATTCGTGCCCAGGTTCAATGAGGGCAGATTTTTTTTTTGGGGGGGGCCCGTCCTGGTGTCACAATCATAAAAAAAAAACAACAACTGTGAAGTAATTTCCTAATGATGTAAGACAGCAGAGTTATATAAATATACTGTATATTCCCCCCTCCCTATTTAAGATACTAGAAATTGCTACCTAATTTGTTTTGTAAAGAAAGAAAGAGCTCTATTTATATACAGTATAGCTGCATATATAATGATGTGTACTTCCTCTTGGGTATCTGTAGTTGTGCTAAAGGCAGTATGAAAGGGTATAAGTAGTTAGAATACTGTAATTTTAATAGTAGAAACCTGAACATTTCCTTAATGGATATTGTAGTTAGAATGATTTTTAAAATTAGCACTTTGAAATCTTTCCAAAGAGTAAGAAAGATTCATTGCGTGCCCAGTATGAAGTATATAGATAGTGTTCCTTAGTACACTATAGTCTTTGCTTCCTTAATCATTTTGTATAGGTAAACAATGTAATGATTCTATTTGATCAATTTTTTGCTTGCTATGTCCTTATATATTTTTTAATCAGCCATTACTGTTGTTATATGTTAGATAGTATTTTGCTGGTTAACAATATATTTGTTTACCTTCTGGAATTTCATGTTTCCAAGCTGCCATGGCTAGATTTCTGTGAAGTGCGTAGATAATAAATAGCTGAAGATACTTAAAAAAAAAAAGCCTTTGTTGAGGGTATCTTACTGTAGACTTTTAGCACTTGTTGAAGAGAAATCGTCTGTGTTATATTTTATCTTCTTTTTTTTAATTGGAAGCATTTCCTTTATATATATTTTTTTTAATTGGAATAATTTCCTTAACATTTTAAGGAGTAATATCTTTTTTTTCTTCTTCCGTGATATGCAATATTTATTGTTCTTGTGTTGCACTATATAGGAATTTATAGCTTTTATTCACTGACATTTTTGGAAGATTCTAGGAACAACACTTAAATGCCTATCCAGTTAGTAATATGTAAAAATGTTCACTCATCTGTTTGGTATTTAGATAACACACAAATCCATAAAGTCGTTTGTGGTTCTAGTTTGGCAATACTATATTTTGTGATTCATAATTTTGGTATGGCATATTTAGATAAAACATCCACAGAGTCATTTGTGCTTTTAGTTTAATCCTACTATTTTCTGTGATTAATGATATTGGGTAGTGCTAATTCTGTCATTTAGTCTCAAAATTATAGATTTGCATAAGCTGTTAATCCCCTAATCTGTATGCTGTAATATCATCTAATATTCTTGGTTATCTAATTATAGTCGTGATTTAGCTGTTGTAGAATATATATATTAACAAAAAAGACATGAGTAAGCATAATGGATGTCCAGGAAATGTGATAGCCTAGAGTAGCCTCTTGTCCTTATCTCTCACTGAATTTACTTGTGTTTACTAAAGGTTGTTAAATATAGCAGCATCACAACAAACACCTCTTCACAAGCTTGGATTGCTAAGTACACTCTCAAATGATAAGGTGACAGATACAGTTTGATATATCAGTATGGTAGCTACTCAAATCAGGATGCTTAATCACTTCCCAGCCGAAGATATTGCATCATACTTCGTATGAGCATCTTAGAAAGGGAGTTTACGCCTCGCATTAACTCCCATTATCCAGGCTGGTATGGCTGGGTTAAGAACTACCATGGAGACCATACAAGTAAAGTAAACTGTAGCTTTTTAGCAATGCATTTTTGGAGTAGGTTGTAATTGCTTTTATAGGTATATTTATAACTTTTTTTTAATATATTCAAATTATTCTTTAAGTGTAGTTTGGAAAGTTACAGTATTGAGTTTTATATGAGTCAGAGTGTATTTAATAAAACTGTAAAACTTTTTAAGTGCTGACAGTGCACTTGTCTGAATTAGTATCTCAAGACTGTAGTGTTATCTGCAAAAATGTCTGATATTTTCAAATAAAGGATTTTGAGTTTGAGAGGTCTATAAACATTTTCACAACTACTATGACAGAGTAATACCAGAGAAATTGCCTTATTTAATTATAATTCAAGTAGGATTAGTATTCTTTCCATAGTTTAGTTGACTTTAACTAGCATATTGTTATTTAATCAAAGCCAGAGACTTTGAGCTCGTTATGCATTTTAGAAATTTTGTTGAAATTTTTAATAGAATCCCTGAGTAGGCATCATGCATATATTACATGTGCACAGCTTTATAGGGTGATTATTTCTGACCTTGGGAAGAGGAATATGGAGAGAAGTTTTTATCTGCTTTGCACACTAAGCTGTCTTCATATTGCTTGAATCATTATCATAATAATTACTGTATTATTATTATTATTATTATTATTATTGATATTTAACTGTTACTCTAATGTTCTTGGTGTTCGTTTTGATAGGGTAAGCACATAATCACTGCCCAAATATTTCCTGAATGTTCAATCTAGGCTGATGCTTTTATGTAAAAAATCCTTACTTATATTTTATCTCTAACATGCTGCAATATTTTGCTGAATCTAACTGGGTGGTTACATCAGCACAGAATAAGGGAGACAGCAGGTCTTTAATCATACTATGCACTCCTTCTTCCCTTCAATTAGTTGTATTGTGGCAAGATAAAAACCAGAGGAAGGAAGGGATTGCTAGCCTTCTGTTCCTCATATTTCTTTCCGTTTACTTGGCTCTTGTGACTTGTTATTTAAGGGATATTTTGTATTCCCTTGTTGTGCTTCTCAACAGTGATTTCTACAGGATGCTAGATCCCTTCCTTTCAAAAACTTAAATGCTATATTTATAATTTTTTTTCAATGATTTCATATTCATTCACTTCCAAAATATGAAGCTACAAAGTGTGCATCTGCTATGTATTAACTAATTCTTCTTATATGAACATACCACCTCAATGCTTCCTTCTTCATTATCTTCATAGACACTAGTTTTTTAACCACATTTTCTCTATCCCTTCAGATACACACTGCTTCCTCTCTCTTTGAAATAAGCTCTGTAATGAATTAGTTTATAAAATATCCCCTTCTTTCTATTAGCTTTGATCCCAAACTTCATTCCCAGACCACTGATTGGGTTTTCCACACAAAATATCTTCATAACATCCTAATTTATGCTCTCTTTAGATGCCTTTTCTCATGAAGGCTATCTAGAATTTCCCTCTCGCCTGCCTCATCTGCTGGTCTATGAATTACCCATATCTCATATTGCCTGCACTGAAACCCATCACCTGGAATTATAACTTTTTGGAGAGAGTCGTATTTTGCTTTAGTTTATGCTAAAATTTACATCTATAATAGATAGTAGTTTTACGTATTTTTGTCTCTTACTCAGAATTCTTTTCTTTAGATCATGGACATAATTTCTTTCATATTGGGTATTCTATTCCTAAAAGTTTGTATGCTTAATGCTTCTCTCCTTAATTATTTAATTAATTATTTCTGTATGGGATGATTATTTTCCTCTTACTAACAGTTCTCACATTATTGATTTGAGTTCTAAAAATAAGAAATTATTAGAGTAGTTGTAAACAGTTTTGTAGGATGTCTGTTTGAACGCTTAGTTTGTAAACACATGTCAATGGTTGTCATATATTTAAGGTGTTTAGTGGGGAATAAGTATGATATACTGTATACAAATACAGTTGTGTAAACAGTATTTATATTGTGACCCTGTATCTCTCCTTTTTTTGTGCATAAAAAGTTTATTATATCATTAATAGCTCTATTGAACCGTAAATATTTCTTTCTTTGAGTAATTAGCTGGTTAAGGTATTTGCAAGACATTCTCATATAATGCTCTACTTTCAGCTTCGTCTAAGTGATAGTTCGTATCTCTTTTTTGATAGTTGATCATAATAATATTGGAAATATACAGTATGAATGTTAAAGATCTTGGTATTAGCATTATCTGCTTGAAATTATTAATTTCCGTGAGTAGTTGTATAGTCATTAAGGTGTTTGAATCACTTCCTCATATAAGGCCCGATTTTTAGCTTTATTTTATAGTATTTTTATGACCTGTGTGTAATTGACTAATTATGAAGGTGTTTGAAAAATATATATGTGTAGGACATTGTATGCAGTATCTAATATGTTCTATGTTGGTCATTTTAGTTGGTGAAGGATTCTGAACATCATATATGACATCATGAAAAGTCTGAAATAACTAGCTTTTTACTGCCTTATGTAATGCTTTGATGTAAAAATTTGAGGTTATTTAATATAGATTCCTTTCTTTTTACGCATAGTCGTGTAAATGATTATATATTTGTTTGAGGATTAGTAATGAATGTCCTGTAGAAGTTATATGTGCTTATACTTTACTAACTCTCAAAGCACTCTGCTCTTTTTCCCTTTGAACTAATTGAATCATCCATAACGCTTACCAAGAAACGTTTTTAGTCATGGTGCTTTTTAATACTCAAAAAGACTCTGTCTGAAGTATTGCTTTTAGGGATGAAACTATATGAATTTTGTATTAATTCTTGAAAGGGGAACTGACTCCTGGTGGTTATCATTCCACCATCTCATAGTTTGTCTTAGTATGTTAACGGCTTTGCTACTTCCGTCTCTTCATTGTATTCATGAGCAGAATGTCCTTTATAGACAAGATAACAATTGCGATAAGAACAGTACACTACCCTTATATCTGCAGCATTGATCTTTATTTGGGAGAGATTAGATAAAAGCATTTGAATATCATACTAAACCAGATGAATATGAATTGTTGCCGATTTCCTCTTATCTTTCGAAAAAGTATTGCGGTGTGGGGGGAAAAAAGGAACTTGACCCTTGTATTACCTGCATGTCGTAAAAGGTAGCTATAGGGGATATCGTAGGTGATGGGAGGAAAGCATGCCAGCTTCCTAATTTTTGCATTTTAAAGAACCACTTAAAGGATAGTCCCATCATCCAATATAGGTAGTCTCCGTGGCAAAATGGTAGTGTCCGCGACTCCGAGGTGGCAGGTCGAGGGTTCGCGCCCCGTCACGGACTGAGGTTAATAAGGGCATACACTCAAGGTAACGGTTACCTCTGCCAAAACAAGTCCTTCGCAAGAAGGCAACCGTCCTAGCCCTTAGTGGAGAAGGGAGTTCGTGACGTAAAATTGAATCCATCCGTCATCCAATAAATATTATTTCTTGACTTAGGACAATGATGTGGGGGATGAGAGTAGATAGGTTATGATCATGCTGGGTGCCACCCCTTTTATGTTCAGTTGTGGCCACCCTGCTGGCATTATTGGAATTTAATCTCATGTTACTATAGAAGAAAACATGAGTTTTATAGAGAAAGACTTAATTGTAATTACTTGTAAATGTACAAAAAGAAATTATTACATAGGAAATGAGCATGTATCCCATTCTCTTTAAATAAATTCTCTTGTGTCACCTTTGCACCTTTGTGTTACATATGAAAAATATCAGATGCAAATACACTATTCACTTCACAGAATTGAGAAGATTGATGACTTGAATGTAGAACTGTCTGTTTATCATTTTACTGAGGAAGATAAAATTCTTTTGACTTTAGAGGAAAGACATGGTTAAAGGTAGAAATATAATTTTATTTTTATCATTTATTCTCTGTAATCTTTTGAATGCTGTGTGTATAATATTAATATATATATATATATATATATATATATATATATATATATATATATATATATATATATATATATATATATATATATATATATGACTTAATCATTTTTTACCCCGACCGGGACTCGAACCTAGGACATATAATTACTAAGTCAAGGCGCTACCAACTACACACCACAGAATGAACGCATTCTATCTGAACGCATTCTCTCTGAATGCCACTATGTTCATATTACAGATTCCCTAACCTCACTCATGGCTTCATTTTAGCATTTAATTCAATTCCCAATCTCATTCGGGTCATACAATAGCCAGGCAAGCACATTACATATGTGAAAACATGAATCATTTTTTACCCCGACCAGGACTCGAACCTAGGACTTATAATTACTAAGTCAAGGCGCTACCAACTACACACCACAGAAGGTATAAAAGGAATCCAACCTTATAGCTTATATCTGCTATACTTAGGGATGAACGCATTCTATCTGAATGCCACTATGTCCATATTACAGATACTCCAACCTCACTCGTGGCTTCATTTTAGCATTTAATTCAATTCCCAATCTCATTCGGGTCATACAATAACCAGGCAAGCACATTACATATGTGAAAACATGAATCATTTTTTACCCCGACCGGGACGCGAACTTAGGACTTATAATTACTAAGTCAAGGCGCTACCAACTACACACCACAGAAGGTATAAAAGGAATCCAACCTTATAGCTTATATCTGCTTTACTTAGGGATGAACGCATTCTATCTGAATGCCACTATGTTCATATTACAGATTCCCCAACCTCACTGGTGGCTTCATTTTAGCATTTAATTCAATTCCCAATCTCATTCGGGTCATACAATAACCAAGCAAGCACATTACATATGTGAAAACATGAATCATTTTTTACTCCGACCGGGACTCGAACCTAGGACTTATAATTACTCAGTCAAGGCGCTACCAACTACATACCACAGAAGGTATAAAAGGAATCCAACCTTATAGCTTATATCTGCTATACTTAGGGATGAACGCATTCTAAATGAATGCCACTATGTTCATATTACAGATTCCCCAACCTCACTCGTGGCTTCATTTTAGCATTTAATTCAATTCCCAATCTCATTCGGGTCATACAATAACCAAGCAAGCACATTACATATGGTAGCGCCTTGACTTAGTAATTATAAGTCCTAGGTTCGAGTCCCGGTCGGGGTAAAAACTGATTCATGTTTTCACATATGTAATGTGCTTGCTTGGTTATTGTATGACCCGAATGAGATTGGGAATTGAATTAAATGCTAAAATGAAGCCACCAGTGAGGTTGGGGAATCTGTAATATGAACATAGTGGCATTCAGATAGAATGCGTTCATCCCTAAGTATAGCAGATATAAGCTATAAGGTTGGATTCCTTTTATACCTTCTGTGGTGTGTAGTTGGTAGCGCCTTGACTTAGTAATTATAAGTCCTAGGTTTGAGTCCCGGTCGTGGTAAAAAATGATTCATGTTTTCACATATGTAATGTGCTTGCTTGGTTATATATATATATATATATATATATATATATATATATATATATATATATATATATATATATATATATATATATATATATATATATATATATATATATATATATATATATATATATATATATATATATATATATATATATATATATATATATATATATATATATATATATATATATATATATATATATATATATATATACTATATCTATATCATATCTATATCTATATCTATATCTATATCTATATCTATATCTATATCTATATCTATATATAGATATAGATATAGATATAGATATAGATATAGATATAGATATAGATATATAGATATATAGATATATAGTATATATATATATATATATATATATATATATATATATATATATATATATATATATATATATATATATATATATATATAATAGGAAATTTATTCCAAAAGCAGTCTTAAATTTTGGTTTAGGTCTTCATTTGTTACTTTTGTCTGAGGGATGTTGAGAGCCGATGTGAGTTTGAGTGAACACTTGGGTTGCAGTCATTTGAAAATTCACTAAGGTTAGCAGCACAACTGTGAGTCTGCTCATATGGGGAGCATCAGCACATGTCAGTTGGTGAAGAATCATTCATAAGTGTCACCATATTTTTTCATGGTTGAAATGGGCTTTGATGTATGTAAAGTTTGTAAATGCTATAAATACCTCATAGCATCTGAAAGTTCATTTTACAGTCACGATATCAGAATTTTTTAATAAGTAAAATAAAACAAAGTACTGTCCCATTATTGTCCCTGCATACATCGTTTTGTGTATATTGAACCTTCTGAATTGACAAAGGCTACCACCAGATGGACATCGCTAGTTGTTGTCATTACCAAATGGCTTGATATTGATAATTGTTATGATACATTTTGTGTACTTGAACTTGGAATCCAGTGAGTGAAAACCAGGTGCTATCTATACTAAGCTATCCAAGAGTTGTTATTGTACTTGCTTATTATATTGTATCTTGAGTATCCACTGTTAATTTTTTTCCTTGCAAATCAATATTGAATTAGTTGCTTACACTCTCCAGATTAGGTAGCAACAATGAAGGAATGTACAGCATTTTTATTGTAATTGATATAATTGGTCATGAAAAAAATATTCTTTCTACCATGTACACAATGTGTATTATAGGAAATCAATGACATGCTTTTAAGTTTTGTTTATTATTTGCAAATTAAATTTAGATACAGTCCCAAACGTGACTTGCATATATAATTATGAACTTAGTAGTTTCTCCTGATATGGTAGGGGCTACTATAGAGGCACCCTCACACATCTTCATAACTTCAGGTGTGTCTGGCAAACAGGAGATGTGCAAGCCTCTTATTGGATATGGACTGAGGATCTCTTGGGTGGGAATCAGGTTTAATTTCTACTGAGGGAAAGAGATTTGCAAATGCAGTATTCTTCTCAACTCTTTAACTATTAAAAGCCGGTATGTAACATTCCCTTGTGTGCTTTGTTTATCATTGTTTTAATTATACTTTTTGCTTGCCTGCAGATGGAGGTGACTGGAGCCGATATCAGTTTTTCCTTGCAGCATGGGCTGATAAGGGACACCACTACGGTGAATGCATCTCAGCTAACGTTGAAGACCTTGAAGGATCGGGCATGTGAATTCATCAATACTAAGGTAGTGTATCTTTTTCACAGTAGTCAGGTTTTTATGTTATTTTGGTGCAAGATTTCAGATGGTTATTTACTTTTTAGAAGGATACATCCACTTGTAAAATAATTATGTTCACGTATTTCATACAGTATAATGTTTAGGTTACGTATAGTCATTTTCTACAATTATATCTTATTTTAATGCTCTAGAGAGAAAGTAATATTGAACAGTCCATGTGATTTCACTGAAATATTCTTACTTTCTATTTCCTCTGGTTTGCTGTCAGTCTGATTTTTTGTTGGGAACATAAAGTCATCATTGGTAGGCTGTGTTGCTAATGATTTTTTGGTTATTTAACATTTTGGTGTCTTGGAGTAAGTTTATGTACTTAAACTGTGAAGGCATACTTCCAAGATGAGTTAATCAATTGTTGTATGATTTTTGGTAATACTTATGGTAAATTGTTATAATTTTCTTAGAGGAAATATGGTATTCATTGTAAAAATTATATTTTATATCAAGTATTTATTACAACACCATATTTTGAAATAGTAGTGCCTCTAATAATAGTTTTTATGGTATGGATCAAGGTGTATTAAATTTATTACTGGTAGGACTTGGCTATGTGTACTATTAATTTATGAAGATCATTTAGTATTATGAAATTTATAGCATAGATTTTTGCTGAATTTAGGTATAATTAGAAACAACAATAATATTGTACTGGGATACTTGCTCGCTTACCCTTGGTGATCTAAGTAGGGGGGTTGGGAGGAGATGTGGCAACCATTTATTCCTGAGGTATATAGTGATCCTTCGCTCTATCGCGTATCTTCCCTCGCGAATTCACTGTACCGCAATTTCTTTGGGGCAATTTTTTGGGGGGGTATATGCAAAAATATTAAAATATTAAAAAAATAAAAATTTTCAGTATTTTCATTTTTTTATTGAAAAAAAAATTTCATTATTTAACTGATAAAAAAAATTTATTTCCCAGCCTACGAATAATAAAACAGTAAAAAATAGTAAAAAAACTTAAATTTGAACATGTAACTCTGCACCATAGAAAGTACGATACCGGTATCAGCGTTTCGGAAAATGCAAAGGGTCGCACCTTCGTGAGCTAGCATATATTAATATTTCCAGTAGTTTCATGATTTTATTGATAAAAAAATTTATTTCTTAGCCTAAGAATGATAAAACAGTAAAAAAATAGTAAAAAACAAATACTAACAGTATTGCACCATGTAAAATACGATACCGGTATCAGCGTTTTGGAATACGAAAAGGGTCGCACCTACGTGAGATAGTACATATTGAGATTTTCATTATTATATTGATAAAACAAGTATTTCCTAGCCTAAGAGTAATAAAACAGTAAAAAATAGTAAAATACATAAATTTAGATATATAACACAGTATTGCATCATGTGAAATACTGTCTGATAGCGTACAATGTATTGGGGTCGCACCTACGTGAGCTAGCATATATATTGAAATTTCCAGTAGTTTCATGATTTTATTGATAAAAAAACGTATTTCTTAGCCTAAGAATAATAAAACAGTAAAAAATAGTAAAAAACATAAATGCTAACAGTATTGCACCATGTAAAATACGATACCGGTATCAGCGTTTTGGACAAAGGCTTGCACCTACGTGAGATAGTTCATGGAATGCTATTGGCTGAAAGAGTGAGAGATCTGTATCATGGGGTCTTTTTGGCTTTTTCATTGAAGTTTGGTTCTCTCACCATCTTTTATTGTCTCGCCTTACTCGTTCAGTCTAACTCACGTGTGCACCGTTTACGTTGTGCTTATTAATACTTTTTGCTTGTGATTTTTTTACTCGCATATTTTAACCTTTGCAATGCCTCCCAAGCATCCTTCATCTTCTAAGGCTTCTGGTAGTGAGCCTAAGCGGCAAAGGAAGATGTTAACCATAACGGATAAGGTGAAACTCTTAGATATGTCGGCTGCTATTTTGGCCTCAATGAATAACAGCCGTAAAGCTGTTATTGGCTGCGGAATAATTTCCTCTGGCGTCTACAAACTCATTACCACCTCATTCACGGTAAGTTTACCTATCACGTACGTATAAATTTGCGTTGCATGCTGTTATTTACAAAGTAAAGGGTGGTTTTTTAACAGTGCAGGGAGGGTTTATACAGTAAATGTAAAAATAATTGTAAAATACCTATGTACATGAGTATGTCATGTCATTACCACCTCATTCACAGTAAGTTTATCTATCACTTTCATATAAATTTACGCTTGCATGCTGATATTTATGAAGTAAAGGGTGGTTTGTTAACAGTACAGGGAGGGTTTATAGTGTTTATACAGTGTAAACGTAAAAATAAATTAAAATATCTATGTACTTGTAGGGTGATCCTACTCCGCAAAATTCCTGTCTTGCGCCAGGTCCCGGAACCGAACCTTCGCGATAATGGAAGGAACACTGTATTTGGCTTTTGTTAAATATGTGCCTTGACTTTGTCATCCCCCTTACAAGGGGATTGTAGCCATCATATATATATATATATATATATATATATATATATATATATATATATATATATATATATATATATATATATATATATATAATATATATTTTTTTTTAAGAGTGTGACACCGGGACAGGCAGAAACTGCCCTCATCAACAAAGACCCGGGCACGAGAAAATACCAAGACGAAGGAAAAGAAAAAGGTTAAGGGCAAGGAAGAGATGAGGTAATGTCACACAAAGGAAAACGACAGACAGAAAAAAAAAGAGTCAATGTAAAGAGGACTTAGGGATATGGAGGACTAGGCTCTGAGATGACGATAGATCTGCTTTTTGAAGGATGAAAGGTCATAAGAATTAGGAAAGACAGAAGGAGGAAGAGAGTTCCAGAGTCTGGAGGTAGATGGGAAGAAGCAGTCGCTGCACCGACCAATCCGCGAGCTACAAATCTCCACACAGTACATGTGAGATGATGCCGCTTGGCAAGTGTTACGCGGCCTCGGCAGTGGAGGAGGGATGCAACTCACCAACTCATCAGAGCAGCGATGGAAGTAGTAGCGATAGAAAAGCGAAAGGGAAGATACCTTACGACGAAGAGAGAGAGAATCCAGGTTAGAAGTAAGAGAAGATGTGTGAGCAGTATTCTAAGCAGGGGCGGATAAGACTTTTGTAAATTTTAAGTAACTGCAGTGAGGAAAAGTAATAACAAAAGCGAAACAAAACCCCCAATTTTTTGGATGAAGATTTAGAAATTTGGATTATGTGATTCCTCCAAGACAAGTTAGAGGCTATATGGATTCCTAATATATTGATAGAGTTAAGAGGGTAAATTTCATTAGTTTCGAAGACAATAGGGTTAGAAACTGTGTCTTGGAGGCATTGAATTTAACTAAATTTTGAGTGCCCCATTCAGATACTCTCTGCAAATCGGAGTTAAGAGTAGAAGAAAGAGTGATACGAGATTGATTACGAGTAACAGATGAAGGTTGTGAAGAAATGGCAGAGGAAAAGTGAAGGGTAGAATCATCGGCAAAGGCATGAAGAAGAGAGGAAGATGGGGATTGTAGAAGATCATTGATGAAGAGAAGGAAGAGAGTAGGTGAAAGAACAGAGCCCTGTGGAACACCACCGGAAACAGAGAAAGGGCTAGATGTCGCGCCATCAACAACTACAGATATAGAACGGTCAGTAAGAAAACTGGAAATCAGAGAACAAAAAGAAGGGGTAAAGCCATAGGCAGGGAGTTTGGCCAACAGAGCCTTGTGCCAGACTCTGTCAAAAGCCTTAGAGATATCAAGGGCGACGACAAAGGATTCCCCATAGTTCCTCAGAGAAGATGACCATACATGAGTAAGATAGGACAGGAGATCACCAGTGGATCTTGCCTTGCGTAAGCCGTACTGGTGACCGGAGATAAGTGAGTTAGATTCAAGGCGTTTCAAGAAGTGAGCATTGAGCAAAGTTTCGAAAACTTTAGCAATAGAGGAGGTTAGAGCAATAGGTCACTAGTTAGAAGGAATAGAGCAGTCACCCTTCTTAGGAACAGGTTGAACTAGAGCATGCTTCCAAGATGAAGGATAGATACTGGTTGACAGAATGAGACGAAAAAGACGGCAAAGCACTGAAGCCAGTTCATCTGCAAACTCCTTAAGGAACCTTGCAGGAATACCATCGGGACCAGATGCCTTGTTTGTCTTTAGTGAGCGAAGAACCTTATGAACTTTGCGTGAAGAAAGGATAAGGGAGGGCATAGGGTTAGAGAGGGGAAAAGACTGAGGAACAGGTGCGCTGGAATCGTTGATAGAAGAGTTGGCAGAAAAATGAGAGCCAAAGAGAGTGGCTTTGTCAGTGGGAGAGCAAGCTATAGAACCATCAGAACCAATGAGAGGGGGAAAGCTTGAGTTACAGAAGTTTTTGGAGAGGTTTTTGGCCAAGGACCAGAAGCATTTGTCAGTGGGAGAGGAGTTAAGGTCATCAACTTTCCTTTTTATAAAGGAAGCCTTAGACCTTCGAATCTGAGCTGTACAGCGATTCCTAGCTGTAATAAAAGCAGAGCGAGTTAAATTGGAAGGAGAGGCTTGGTAAGATCGGTGAGCCTGATTCCTAGCCTGGATAGCCATGGAGCAGGCACGATCAAACCAAGGTTTAGGGGGAGAGAAACTTTTTGTAGAAGAGGGGATGTACGCCTCCATTCCCGCAGTCATGATCTCGGCAACTTTTACAGCTACCCGATCAGGGTTGCGGGACCGAAAGCAGTAGTCATCCCAGGGGAAGTCAAAGAGAAAGTTACGCAAATTTTCATATTGGGTTCGCTCGAAGTGCCAAAGGCATATATATATATATATATGTATGTATGTATGTATGTATGTATGTATGTATGTATGTATGTATGTATGTATGTATGTATGTATGTATGTATGTATGTATGTATGTATGTATGTATGTATGTATGTATGTATGTATGTATGTATGTATGTATGTATGTATGTATGTATGTATGTATGTATGTATGTATGTATGTATGTATGTATGTATGTATGTATGTATGTATGTATGTATGTATGTATGTATGTATGCATGCATGCATGCATGCATGCATGCATGCATGCATGCATGCATGCATGCATGCATACATACATACATACATACATACATACATACATACATACATACATATATATATATATATACACACACAGTGATCCCTTGTGTATCGCGAGGGTAAAGTTCCGGGACCCGTCGTGATAGGTGAATTTTCGCGAAGTAGGATCACCCTATATGTACATAGGTATTTTACATTTATTTTTACGTTTACTGTATAAACCCTCCCTGTACTGTTAACAAACCACCCTTTACTTCATAAATAACAGCATGCAAGCGTAAATTTATATGAAAGTGATAGATAAACTTACTGTGAATGAGGTGGTAATGACATGACATACTCATGTACATAGGTATTTTACAATTATTTTTACGTTTACTGTATAAACCCTCCCTGCACTGTTAAAAACCCACCCTTTACTTTATAAATAATAGCATGCAACGTAAATTTATATGTACGTGATAGGTAAACTTACTGTGAATGAGGTGGTAATGACGTTTGTAGACTCCAGAGGAAATTATTCCGCAGCCAATAACAGCTTTACGGCTGCTTTTTGGGGGCGAATGACATGGTAATGGGGAGTTGCTGTTGCTGTTTCTTCTTTTGTTGGAAGATGGTCTGGTAAGGAATCATGGCATCATCGGGAAGATTACAGGTCACCGAACGAACCATATTATCGTCATGTACCTGCGAGAGTTGTTGGACTGCCTTCACTTATTCATACATGGCTGCCAAACGTTCGAGTGTAAGGCCAGGTTCTTCAGTTTCTTCGTGCGTTTCCTGAAGTTCTTCTTCCTCTTCGCTCATTGATTTTGTAATTTCTTCCAAGTCTTCATCAGTCAAAGGCTGCGAGTGGCAGTCAATCAGTTCATTCATATCTTCGGGAGTCATATCTTTAAAGCCTTCTCCTCATAGCAGTGCAGCCAACTTCACAGCTTTCGCAACTGACGAGTTATGGACTTCGTCAGGAGCAAATCCATTGTAGTTGTGGATGACTTCAGGCCACAACTGCTTCCAGCTGGCATTGATTGTGGCTGGCTTCATGTCTTTGATTGCATTCTGAATATTTTGAAGGCTTGTGGCAATCATGTAATTACGCCAGTACGTCTTCATTGGTGAAACCAGTCCGATGTGAGGCTTTTCGTGATCTAGGCCTTAAGGTTATGCATCCAATACACTGGCAGCAGATTCTTGTTTTTATTCTTCAAAGCCTTAGGGTTCTTTGACTTGTAGATAAGCCAGGGCTTTAACATGAAGCCCGCAGCATTCCCGCACATGATGAGGGTAACGCGATCTTTGTGTGCTTTAAATCCCGGGGCTTTAGCTTCTTCCTTGAAGAGAAAAGTGCGAGATGGCATTCTCTTCCAAAATAACCCAGTCTCATCCAGGTTGAAGACTTGCTCAGGAGCATATTCCCCTTCGGCGATAATTTTCTTGAAGTCGTTGTTCACGTAATCTTCTGGGGCAGCTGTATCTGCAGAAGCGGCTTCTCCATAAACCAAAACGCTTTTTAGGCCATAGCATTTTTGAAATTTGGCGAACCATCCCTTGCTTGTCATGAACGATTGTATCCTTGGTGGAGAATCGCTAGAGGGTCCTGATTCTGGGTCGTCGATATCTTCTTCTCTCCCCTCCTCCTCTCCACGGTCGCCACTGTCGTCGTCGGGTTCGTTTGTAGCGAATGTCTCGTACAGCTTCTTCGCCTTTGTTTGTATGATATTGCTGTCTATGCTGATGTTTTTCTTTCTGCAATCAGCAATCCATAGGGCCAAAGCAGATTTCATCCGCACTATTATCTTATTGCGGGATGTTACGACCCTCTTCGCTGATTTATTAAAAGAAATAGTCTCTGTTTTCCTGATATATGCCTCGTCCTTTTTGATGTAGCGAACAGTAGATTCATTGAGGCCAAAATAGCGGCTGACATCCGTAAACCTTTATCCTTCTTTCAGCATATCTAAGAGTTTCACCTTATCTGTTATGGTTAACATCTTCCTTTGCCGCTTAGGCTCACTACCAGAAGCCTTAGAAGATGAAGGATGCTTGGGAGGCATTGCAGAGGTTGAAATACGCAAGTAAAAAAATCACAAGCAAAACGTATTAATAAGCACAACGTGAACGGCGCACACGTGAGTTAGACTGAACGAGTGAGGCGAGACAATGGAAGATGGTGGGAGAACGAAACTTCAATGAAAAAGCCAATCAGACCCCATGATACAGAACATACACAAAAACAATTCTGTGATTCGTCGTCTCTCACTCTTTTAGCCAATAGCATTCCATGAACTATCTCACGTAGGTGCGAGCCTTTGCGTTTTCCAAGACGCCAATACATTGTACGCTATCGGACAGTATTTCTCATGATGCAATATTGTGAGTTATATATCTGAATTTATGTTTTTTACTATTTTTTACTGTTTTATTACTCTTAGGTTAGGAAATACTTGTTTTATCAATAAAATAGTGAAAATTTCAATATGTACTAGCTCACGTAGGTGCGACCCTTTTCGTTTTCCAAAACGCTGATACCGGTATTGTATTTTACATGGTGCAATACTGTTAGTATTTATGTTTTTTACCATTTTTTACTGTTTTATTATTCTTAGGCTAAGAAATACGCTTTTTATCAATAAAATCATGAAACTACTGGAAATTTTAATATATGCTAGCTCACGTAGGTGTGACCCTTTGCGTTTTCCGAAACACTGATACCAGTATCGTACTTTCTATGGTGCAGAGTTAGATGTTCAAATTTATGTTTTGTTACTATTTCTTACTGTTTTATTATTCGTAGGCTGGGAAATAATTTTTTTTTTATCAAGAAAGTAATGAAATTTTTTTTTTCTATAAAAAAATGAAAATACTGAAAATTTTAATTTATTTAATATTTTAATATTTTCGCATATACCCAGAAAAAAAAAATTGCCAAAAAAAATCGCGATACAGTGAATTCGCGAGGGGTGAATCGCAATAGAGCGAGGGATCACTATATATATATATATATATATATATATATATATATATATATATATATATATATATATATATATATATATATATATATATATATATATATATATATATATATATATATATATAGTTGTTGTTCCGGTTTTACATCACGGACTCCCTTTTCAACTAAGGGCTAGGATGCTTGCCTTCTTGTTAAGGACTTGTTTTGGCAGATGTAATTGTTACCCTGAGTGCATGCCCTTGCTAACCCCAGACCGTGACGGGGCGCGAACCCTCGACCTGCTGCCTCAGAGTCGCGGACGCTACCACCTGAGCCACAGTGACTACATTGCAGAGATAGAAGCTCATGGGCAGGTATTAGAGAACATCATCCTTTCAGCCACAGAGGTATGCAAAGCGCTGGAGTTAAATGTCCTTAAAGCGACAGGTCCTGATGATATATCCCCTCATGTACCTAAAAAATGCGCAAACTCAATATTAATGGCACTAAGTATCATATTTAAAAAGTCACTGGAGTCAGGGGAGATTCCAAGATGCTGGAAACAAGCGAACGTGATGCCTATCTTCAAAAAGGGAAGGAGGGATGCGGCTCTAAACTATAGACCAGTTTCCTTGACCAGCATAGTTAGCAAAGTTATGGGGAAACTACTAAGAAAACATATCTCTCTTCACTTGGAATCCTTCAACTTTTTGTCAGTGAGACAACATGGCTTCAGAGAAGGTAGATCAACAGTAACAAACTTATTAGAATTTTATGATGAGGTAAGCCGAATCTTACAGGAAAGAGAGGGCTGGGCATATTGCATATTCCTAGACTTCCAGAAGCATTTGACACTGTCCCACACGACTTATTAAGAAGCTGCAAGCAATTGCAAGAATAGTTGGAAATGTCTTGGAATGGATAAAAACATTCTTAGAAGGAAGGGAACAGAGGGTTAGAGTAAGACACTCAGTGTCTGAATGGAGAAGTGTTAGTAGTGGAGTTCAACAGGGTTCAGGTCTAGGACCACTTTTGTTCCTTGTATATGTAAATGACCTACCAGAGTCTGTAAATTCATTCATGAATAAGTTTGCAAATGATGCAAAAATTGTGAAAAAAGTAAGACATGAGAACAATGGTAGAAAACTTCTGGAAGATCTAAATAGTCTGCATGAATGGTCAGAAAAGTGGCTAATGAAATTCAATACGTCAAAATGTAAGGTATTGAGAGTGGGTACAAGTGCAAGAAGGCCCAAACTTTGCTACTCTGTGGCAGGCGTAGAACTTCAAGAGACAGAGAATGAGAGAGATCTAGGAGTAAACATATTGGCCGATTTGTCTCCAGAAATGCATATAATTGGTATAGTCAGGGCAGCATATGATTTCCTATCAAATATAAGGGTAGCCTTCAGGCATATAGACAAGGAAATGTTCAGAAATACTTATGTAACCTATGTGAGGCCAAAACTCGAATATGCAGCCCCCTTTTAGGATCCGCACTTGAAAAAACACTTAGTTAAACTGGAAAAAGTTTAAAGACATGCCACGAAACTGGTGCCAGATATACGCACTCTCAATTATGATGAGACGCTGAGGGAATTAGACTTTCCATCTCTCGAAGCTAGAAGATTGAGGGGGGATATGGTGATGGTTTTTAAATTCCTTCATGGTTATGACAGAGTGGATAGGGATCGATATTTTGATATGGCTGGCACTAGGACTAGAGGTCATAGTTTGAAGGTTTGTAAGAAAAGTTCTTTGCAGGATTTAAGGAAGTACTTTTTTAGTGTAAGAGTAGTTTATAATTGAAATTGGCTAA
>JAXCGZ010003887.1:102500-112500 GCA_037179515.1 Halocaridina rubra
TTCAATCCTCATTTTTTCATTTTACATTGACAGTGTTCCAATTACAGTACTCTGACATTGCACTGTAGATTTATATTTATTATCCTGTTTCAGAATCACAATAATATATATTGTTAATGTGATCTGTACATAAAAGTGTAAAGTCAATACTGTATATATCATTCTATTTAATGACTTGAAATTCTTTAATCAATTACTCATAAGCTGTTTTCCATGGCTGTATCAATTTCTTAAAAGATATGAATAATGTTGTAAGAAAAAATACAATTCCATATGAAATCATATGACAGGTAGCTCAGAAAACCCTGATACATAGAAATCGTTTTACTTGCAGTTTTCTTATGCACATACATTAAAGTTGACTTGTTATTTTGTATTACATGTTCATATACAGTATGTGGAATTTTTCAGGTATTCAGGTACCTGGGGGTAAGTAATAGTCATTTGCATCTTTTTGATACCCAAAGCACTTAAGATAACAGCAGGGTATAACGTTTCTTTTGTGTTTGGTTCACAAAGTGTATTTGTCCTTGTGATCCGTGGTTTGTCCTGTCTATGTGGTTTGTGCAGGGTATTTTGTCTGTCTGAATTGTGTAGGTTATAGGGATACACCAGTTAATTGCCAGATAATCGGTAATCAGCCATTTTTTCCATTTTGCCTAATAATTGGTGTTGGTTATTTTGACCAATTAATTGGTTTTGTTAATCTCCATTCTTGTATTTTGCTATTATTGATAAGCAAGTATTCTGGAGCAAGATAACCATGGGTAACAAAGAAATTTGGAAACATATTGCATTCAGTATGTAAAAATGTAAAAAAAAAAGTAAGAAACGTTTATTAATTCCCATTTGTGTTGGCTCAGACTCTCTTTAGCTAACATAGACTCAAATTTAGATAACCAGGTTACTGTAAACTGTTGCAGAAAAAGCATATGCTGACCATAGACATTTTTGTATTTGAAGTGAATTATATAAGTTTTAATTTGGGACAAATTTAAGTCATGAAACGCCTTGTATACATTTGGCGTCGTTGGAGGATGTTTCTTTCCTGTCCATAATCGGCTGGAAATTCAGACTTCTGGGAAGTTTCAAACCGAAGGAAATTATTATCCCAAAATTATTTCTCAGATTACACACGTTGGCAACAGAGTAACACAATCAGTAAACAAGACAGAGACCTGTGTATTGGTGCAAGGTGTGTAACTCGTTACAGAAGATTGCTTTGTTGAATGGCACAGTTCAATGGCTATAAATTAAAGAAACTACAATAAAATCGGCCTAATCCTATTATAATATCCTCTCAGATAGTAGGTTCATAATTTTGAAAAGTTATGAAATATTACAGTATATAACTTCTAATTAGTATGAATCATCAATATCTGACTAATTGGTATCAACTTATTAAGCAAAAACGATTAATTGGTAATTGGCCAGTTTGTGATTCGGTGCATCCCTAATAGGTTATTTTGACCTTTATATGTGTGAAGGTTAATTTGTCTAAGATGTTCTTGAAGACTTATTTGTACGCTGAGTCTACGAATTGTATTCTGTCTATGAGAATCATGGAGGGTAATTATTGGAAAGTGCATTGTCTTTTGAGAAGTGCTAACCTTGTCTTTGTATCTTTACTAGTGATGGCTTGGAAATATGTTTTAAATTATGTATATATATATATTGGAATATTCATGGTTTTATTTCTTTTATGTGCAAATCTTCCATGTGTTTTGTGCAGTGTATTGTTCATGGTAGCTGTTGAAAATCTTTCACGAGAATTCTTTTGTTTCACTTGTGGTTGTGGTTTAAGTTTGTGTCAGCTGTTTGTTTTATTTGCATAAGGCTTATCTAAGTTTGCTAAGGTATATTTGCTTTAAATGTACAGTACTTGTATTGTAATATATATATATATATATATATATATATATATATATATATATATATATATATATATATATATATATATATATATATATATATATATATATATATATATATATATATATATATATATATATATATATATATATATATATATATATATATATATATACACAGTGTTCCCCCCCTTATCGTGGTAGTTCGGTTCCGGGACCCGGTGCGAACCAGGAAAACCGCGAAGTAGGATCAGCCTTAAAAAAAATATATATATTTTTTTTTTTAAGATGATTATGACACCAGGACAGGCCAAAAATGATAAAATAAGACGTCCTTTATCATGCTGAAAAGAGAAACAGAGATGGAGAGTGTAATGACCTGTCAGATGTGAAGGGATTATAAAAGATGTGTAATGAATATCCAGCTCTCTGCTGGGTTTACTATACCTCTGCATTACTCTCATGATGTCTATTCTAAAAATTCTCCTTAGATATTATTATTATTATTATTATTATTATTATTATTATTATTGGCAACAATAATTTTCCTTTGATGATGATTGGGGAGATTATTATTATTATTATTATTATTATTATTATTATTATTATCAACATCATTATTACTACGAATTCGTAATTAAACCATTATTTTTACTATAAATAATGTAGTTTTGGTTGAATGAACAAGAGTTACTTAAAGACACACGCACACACTCTCTCTCTCTCTCTAACATTCTGTTCTACCCAACCCCCCACACTCTCTTTGTCCCAGCCAACTAGGGAGGGGCACTTTACACAGTTATTAAAAGTAAATAAACCAACAGATGTACAAGCAATGATGAGCCCTTAATAATAATAATAATAATGATGATGATAATAATCTCCACAATCATCATCAAAGGAAAATTATTGTTGCCAGTGATAATAATAATAATAATAATCATAATAATAATAATAATAATAATAATAATAATAATAATAATAAGATCTAAGCAGAATTATTGGAATAGACATCATGAAAGTAATGCAGAGGTATATTAAAACCCAGCAGAGAGCTGAATATTCATTACACATCTTTTATAATCCCTTCTCATCTGACAGGTCATTACACTCTCCATCTCTGTCTCTCTTTACAACCTGATAAAGTCTGTTTTATTTTATAATTTTTTGGCCCATCCTGGTGCCACAATAATCTTAAAAAAAAAAAAAAATAATAATAATATATATATATATATATATATATATATATATATATATATATATATATATATATATATATATATATATATAGTATATATATATATATATTTTGGCCAAAAAAAACACCTGCGATACAGTGAGAACACAAACCAAGAAACGCGAATAACTGAGGGAACACTGTGTGTGTATATATATATATATATATATATATATATATATATATATATATATATATATATATATATATATATATATATATATATATATATATATATATATATATATATATATATATATATATATATATATATATATATATATATATATATATATATACATACACAGGAAACCCTCATATAACGTCAGGGTTCCATACCTGACAGGCGACTTAAGTCGAAAATCGATGTAAGTTGGAACTCACTTAGGCCTATGTTTGAACCTGGTTAAAAAAAAAATTTAAAGGAGATCCAATGTTCCTAAAGGTTCTTAATAAATTACTAAATCTAATCTTAATGCTATTCCTAAACTTTAGAATTAACATAATATACAGGTACTGTTCAGTATACATGTACTGTACAGTATAATAAAAAAAGATATACTGTACATAAAAATATCTGTACTATATTACACTTCAGTACCTCTACTGTGTTACTGTATAGTACAAAACTGTAAATAGTACCTGTACAGTATACTGTACTCGTGTGGTGTGCTTACATAGGGAGAGAGAGACTTCTTTATCAGGAAAAGCTTGCTATGTAAGCTGCTGATGAAACAGGAACAGGCAGGTGAGTCTGGAAAGGCAAAAGAATAATCGATACATAATCTATAGAAAATAAAACTATACGGTATAAAACACACTTATAAACATAAAAATACTACTTTATAGCCTATTTGTTCAGACTTTGCCCTGGGCAGTGAAGAAGGGAAAAAGTTCATTCCTACCTTATTATCTCCACTGCTACTTTACAATAATTAGTCCAGACTGGATTAAGCTGTAGCAGGAAGGTGACTGAAGAATAATGACTCATGATAAACTTGCAAATAGATTTCACTAGGATATATTTTTTATTTTAAAAGAAGGCTAATGAATCTGCTGTGGCAGGGAAGCAAACAAAATCCACGTTGATTGGTTCAAGGGACTTGTGACGTCAGAGTAGCTCAGCGTTGATTGGTTGTAGACAATGACATCATAATAATTGTCTGTTCTTGTAACTGGTGGCTCCGTCTTCCAGTATACTCTTCTGTATGTTAGATATTACTTATGGAAACCATTTGTAAATTTAATTTGGGTCATTATTCTTCAGTCACCTTCCTGCTACAGCTCAAACCAGTTGGGATTAATTATTGTAAAGTAGCATTGGAGGAAATAAGGTAGGAATGAATTTTTCTCCCTTCTCCACTGCCCAGGGCAAAGGTTGAACGTATTGGCTATAGTATCTCATTTTTTATCGAGTAAATGGCTTTATTTATTTATTTTTATATACGCAATTGGTTATACTGAAAAATTATATTGAATTTAAAAAGAAAAAATACAGATCTATATTTTTCTTTTTAACCCATTCTCCTTTTTTAAATATTGGTGCCACATCTGCTAATTTTCACTCCTTGTGTACCAATCCTAATTTTATTGAAGTATAGAATAGTGCAGTTAATGGACAACTAAGCTATTTGCCTTACACTTTTTTAATACTAGCTTAAAATTCATCAGGTCTCTAATTTATCTATTTCTTTTATTACATCTTCCCTTGTATTATTTATTATACTAAGTATATTATAAGGACAGTCTGTGTATATGTATTCTACTTCTGGAATATACAGTATTCCAAGTTTTCATTGGTAAATACAGATTAGAAATATTTATTTAAACATGTACACATCGCATTATCATCATCATCTGTGAACTGACCGTTTGCTACTTTATCTGGTCCAACTTTTCAACCCCTAGAGGACCAGGAAGGGAGGGTAAGGGAAAAAAAAAAATTATTTTTTTTAAGCATTTGTTGTAAACTTGAAATGACGTAAGTCAAAACGACGTTATATGAGGACCCCCTGTATATATATATATATATATATATATATATATATATATATATATATATATATATATATATATATATATATATATATATATATATATATATATATATATATATATATATATATATATATATATATATATACACTGGTGACCCCAACCCACGAACTTAATCCATTTGCAAAACCTTTTCGTGGGATGGTTTGTTCATGGGTTGGATTTATTTTTCCCATTGGAAAGCATGTAAATTCAATTAATCCGTTCCTAATCACAATAAATGTTAATTTTGAAATTATTCTAGTCAGTATAAACATGTAATATAATACAGGTTATATGCATTTCATCTGTAAGAGGAAAATTATAATAATAATAGAAAGGAATTCTACTCCACTAAAATAAAACATGGTACAGTACTGTATTTACTTTTATGGATGATTGTTGCTGGCATATGTGGATGGTGGTGGAGAAGGAGGGGTACTAAATTTTGGAAGGAGAGTCCCCTTCCATAAAAACGTTAGGGAACTCTTCCGATACAGGCTGTATTTCTGTTGTTTTCTCCTATGTATTTTGGTAGCTGCTTCCCTGCCTACTGGCGCAAGGAAATGACCCAGAGAATTTGTCTCTTTCTTATTTGGTAAATTTTTCTAAAAATATCCATGGCATTGTCATTTACTATGTTCACTACTCTATTGCCCACAGTTTTATCTAGGTGATGATTCTCAATAAAAGCCTGCACATCATTCCACTTACTAAAAATATTTTTAAATTCTTCACTGGACACCTTTACTCTCTCATCCCCCTCCTCCGCTGACTGCACCTCTTGAAGAATCTTCACCTGTTCACTTTGCAACTCAATTAATTCATTGGCATATTCTTCTTAATGAGGTCTTTTAAGATTGCTTTTAAGACCTCATTAAGAAGATTATGCCAAATGACCGTCCACCTGACCTGAGGTCTAAAGCTAATCCCATTGTGGATCCTTCTAGCAGTCGTATTTACAGCTATATGTTTGATAATTTTTCTGTTTAAATTTAGTATAATTTTTCCATATAACCAACTGTATATACAAAAATAAAATAAAGCCATTAATTTGATAAATACTAATATAGCTCGGCATTCAAGTGTAAATAAACTCATATTTATAACTATGCGTTTGTTTTTGTTTTTTAAATTCAATATAATTTTTCAATATAACCAAATACTTTATATAAAAAAACATTAAATAAAACCATTAACTTTATAAATACGAATACAGCTGTGAATTTGAGTGAAAATAAAATCGTATATATATAGCTATGTGGTTGGTATTTTTCCTTTTTAAATTCAATATAATTTTTCAATGCATTGTTTAAACAAATAATACTGTTTATAAAAAAATAAATAAATAAAGCCATTACATTGATAAATATGAATACAGAACAGATGTGTTTGCAACTTTTAAATTATATGGAACCTTTGTAACGGCTCCACATATAACAGCTGCGTTTTTATTCGTGTATATATTGAATAAAATATTTACTGCTATGTATTTGGTATTTTTCTTTTTAAATTCAATATAATCAAATATATAAATAAATAAATAGAGCCATTAACTAGATAAATATGAATACAGCAGTGCTGCTGCCTTGTATTCGTGTGTACTTCAAATATAATTGTATTTACAGCTGTTTTTTTTTAAATTCAACATAATTTTTAATATAACCATATATATATATATATATATATATATATATATATATATATATATATATATATATATATATATATATATATATATATATAAAGCCATTTACTTGATGAATATAGATAGAGCAGGGCTGCTAGCTGTGTATTCCTCCGCTGCTCTCACAAAGTTTTGGCGCGTGGTTTGAATTTATCGCACCAGCCAGATAGGTCCAAAAATTAATTTGTTAATAATTTATTAATTATTTTTTGGCCTTTGTCGTAAAATTGAAACGCTGTAACTCGAAATGACTTTATATGAAGACTACCTATATATATATATATATATATATATATATATATATATATATATATATATATATATATATATATATATATATATATATATATATATATATATATATATATATATATATATATATATATATATATATGTAATATGAGAAATTCGAATAACGTGTGTCATCAATAATTAAAAAAAATTATCAAATTACAAGAATATCGCGCGAAGAAATTAGGTGTGCATGGTTATCTTTAAGTACGCCTGGCGTGGTGTGTTTGTGTGTTTGTTAAAGCGCTTCGTATCCACATTCCCAACCACGACCACGGGTCAGTAATCCCACTCCCGCCTTCCCCGCTCCTCCCTCTCCTACCGCTTAAAAACGGCTCACCATCACCACATTTTTTTTTTTTATTCAGATAGCTGTGCATGGGGACATGGGCACTCCCAGTCATATTGCAGTTGATAAACATTACAATCTATTTGGTTATGTATAAATAAAATATTAATAGAATTTGCAATTAATTTTAAATATCATAGCAAGTAATTAATAATAAAATATAGTGTAATAATTGAAGAGTAATTGAAGAGTAATGTTTGTAACAATATTTTCAATAGCCCTTGTTGAGTGCTATAAATTACATTTCATTTTTCAAAAGTACTACTGCAGACAATTTGAAGCAGATATAGAATAACAATTTTCAGGTTAGAATAATAAGTAGGTACATATGCATGCATTAATTAGATGAGCAATAGAAACACCACTGAGGCTTCATAGTCATACATAACAAGGAGAGAGAGAGAGAGAGAGAGAGAGAGAGAGAGGAGAGAGAGAGAGAGAGAGAGAGAGAGAGAGAGAGAGAGAGAGAGTTTGTGGTATTCATTTCAGCAAAAGGAGTTATTCGTCCTTACCACAGATAAAGATGCATACATGCATACTCATACACATCATTGTCATCTTAGGGTAACAGAGCAAATAAAAGTGCATGTAATTAATCGCATATATGTACACATATAAACCTGAACATACATACATACATACACATAAACACAGTGCCATATAATGGAAGATAAATTTGGAAGGAAAAGAAAGAGAGACTGAAAGCCCTTCCCCCTCTCTACCCTTCAAATTATGTACATGAGAGAGAATTACGTCAGCTTAATCCATTATCACTATTATCACAACTATTGCTACCACCATCATGATTATTATTATTATTATTATTATTATTATTATTATTATTATTATTATTAGTATTATTATTACTACAGCTTTTGTATATAGATAGAGTTATGAATCGAAAGTAGTAATGATTGATACATATAGACATACACATACATACATATATATATATATATATATATATATATATATATATATATATATATATATATATATATATATATAAACTGGTCACCTTCTCAAAGTACAATCGATTGTACATTGAGAAGGTGACCAGTCCAGGCCACGAAACCAACAAGCACCTTATATATATATATATATATATATATATATATATATATATATATATATATATATATATATATATATATATATATATATATATATATATATATATATATATATATATATATATATATATACATATATATATATATATATATATATATATATATATATATATATATATATATATATATAACATATATATATATATATATATATATATATATATATATATATATATATATATATATATATATATATATATATATATATATATATATATATATATATATATATATATATATATATATATATATATATATATATATATATTCGTTGTTTTATTTAATGGGCTTTTCCTTCCATTTTAGACTGTATGTTAACAGTTCAGTGTTATTAATATATATATATATATATATATATATATATATATATATATATATATATATATATATATATATATATATATATATATATATATATATATATATATATATATATATATATATATATATATATATATATATATGAGCTCCTGAGGGAGGGGGCTAGAATACTTCCTCCATGTTCCCCTGCTTGTCGTAAGAGTAGACTAAGTGGGGCGGAGTGAAGGGATTGAGAGACCCCCTCTCTGTACTTTCTCTTCCCAGAAAGTCAGAGCATTATTCCTTTACTCAGCCACTCACCTTATAAGGGGAAAAGTGGCTTATGTATATAAAAAGGCATATGGAAGAGAGAGAGAGGGAGAGAGAGAGAAAGAGAGAGAAGGTATTCCCTTCACCTTTCCCCCATTTTTTTCTCTCTCAAAAGTTAGAGAAATATCAGATAAGATACAAGAAAGTAGACTAAGTTGGTATGGTCTTGTCGTTGGGAGGAAGGTAGTGGAAATGGATATACAGGGTAGGAGAAGGAGAGGGAGACCAAAGCGTAGGTGGATGGATTGCATCAATGATGACCTGAGGTCTAAAGGTTTGTTGGGTGATGTGGTATGGGACAGAAACAAATGGAGAAAACTGGCCAGAGACATCGACCCCACATAAAAGTGGGAAAAGATGTAGACGAATAAGAGGGTAAAGGAATTACATTTTCAATGTTGGGTATACACTAAGTACAGGATATAAGTTCTCTGCATTGCAAAAGTGCACACAAAATTCAAAGTAGCTCAGACCAAGAGGTTTGAAGTCCTTAAGCTTTGTGCACTCTGTAATGTAGTGTACTAAATTGTTGCCCCCTTCACACTCACATAAATGGCATTTTGAGTGTTCTGGGTGCTTTCTACCAGTTTTCTCGCAATTCACCTCCCATATATTTCTATAACCAAGCCTTATGCGGGCAGCAACTCTATCACAGTCACCTGTAAGCATTTTACCCATGCTGTATTTGTGTCTCAGGCTTCTGAAGTTTTCGTAATGTTGGATCGAACAGCTGCTTACATGTTGTGTGAGTAGAAAATTCTTGCTCTT
>JAXCGZ010003887.1:117500-120000 GCA_037179515.1 Halocaridina rubra
TAGGAATCGCTGTACAGCTCAGATTCGAAGGTCTAAGGCTTCCTTTATAAGAAGGAAAGTTGATGACCTTAACTCCTCTTCCACTGACAAATGCTTCTGGTCCTTAGCCAAAAACTTCTCCAAAAACGTCTGTAATTCAAGCTTTCCCCCTCTCATTGGTTCTGATGGTTCTATAGCTTGCTCTCCCACTGACAAAGCCACTCTCTTTGGCTCTCATTTTTCTGCCAACTCTTCTATCAACGATTCCAGCGCACCTGTTCCTCAGTCTTTTCCCCTCTCTAATCCTATGCCCTCCCTTATCCTTTCTTCACGCAAAGTTCATAAGGTTCTTCGCTCACTAAAGACAAACAAGGCATCTGGTCCCGATGGTATCTCTGCAAGGTTCCTTAAGGAGTTTGCAGATGAACTGGCTCCAGTGCTTTGCCGTCTTTTTCGTCTCATTCTGTCAACCAGTATCTATCCTTCATCTAGGAAGCATGCTCTAGTTCAACCTGTTCCTAAGAAGGGTGACTGCTCTATTCCTTCTAACTACCGACCTATTGCTCTAACCTCCTCTATTGCTAAAGTTTTCGAAACGTTGCTCAATGCTCACTTCTTGAAACGCCTTGAATCTAACTCACTTATCTCCGATCACCAGTACGGCTTCCGCAAGGCAAGATCCACTGGTGATCTCCTGTCCTATCTTACTCATGTATGATCATCTTCTCTTAGGAACTATGGGGAATCCTTTGTCGTCGCCCTTGATATCTCTAAGGCTTTTGACAGAGTCTGGCACAAGGCTCTGTTGGCCAAACTCCCTGCCTATGGCTTTACCCCTTCTTTCTGTTCTCTGATTTTCAGTTTTCTTACTGACCGTTCTATATCTGTAGTTGTTGATGGCGCGACATCTAGCCCTTTCTCTGTTTCCAGTGGTGTTCCACAGAGCTCTGTTCTTTCAGCTACTCTCTTCCTTCTCTTCATCAATGATCTTCTACAATCCCCATCTTCCTCTCTTCTTCATGCCTTTGCCGATGATTCTACCCTTCACCTTTCCTCTGCCTTTTCTTCACAACCTTCATCTGTTACTCGTAATCAATCTCGTATCACTCTTTCTTCTACTCTTAACTCCGATTTGCAGAGAGTATCTGAATGGGGCACTCAAAATTTAGTTAAATTCAATGCCTCCAAGACACAGTTTCTGGCTATCTCTTTATCTTCTTCTCCTCCTGATAACCCTATTGTCTTCGAAACTAATGAAATTTACCCTCTTAACTCTATCAATATATTAGGAATCCATATAGCCTCTAACTTGTCTTGGAGGAATCACATAATCCAAATTTCTAAATCTTCATCCAAAAAATTGGGGGTTTTGTTTTGTTTTCGTTATTACTTTTCCTCATTGCAGTTACTTAAAATTTACAAAGGTCTTATCCGCCCCTGCTTAGAATACTGCTCACTGGGGTGCTTCTTCCTTTACTTATCTTCTTGATAGGGTTGAATCTAAGGCAGTCAGACTCATTAATGATCCTTCTCTTACTTCTAACCTGGATTCTCTCTCTCTTCGCCGTAAGGTATCTTCCCTTTCGCTTTTCTATCTCGACTACTTCCATCGCTGCTCTGATGAGTTGGTGAGTTGCATCCCTCCTCCACTGCCGAGGCTGCGTAACACTCACCTAGCGGCCTCATCTCACAGGTACTGTGTGGAGATTTGTAGCTCGTGGATTGGTCGGTGCAGCGACTGCTTCTTCCCATCTACCTCCAGACTCTGGAACTCTCTTCCTCCTTCTGTCTTTCCTAATTCTTATGACCTTTCATCCTTCAAAAAGCAGATCTATCGTCATCTCAGAGCCTAGTCCTCCATATCTCTGGGTCCTCTTTACTTTGACTGTTTTTTTTTTCTGCTGTCGTTTTCCTTTGTGTGACATTACCTCATCTCTGCCTTGCCCTTAACCTTTTTCTTTTCCTTCGTCTTGGTATTTTCTCGTGCCCGGGCCTTTGTTGATGAGGGCAGTTTCTGCCTGTCCCGGTGTCACACACAAAAAAAAAAATTATTATTATTATTATTAAGGGCTCATCATTGTTTGTACATCTGTTGGTTTATTTACTTTAATAACTGTGTACAGTGCCCCTCCCTAGTTGGCTGGGACAAAGAGAGTGTGGGGGGTTGGGTAGAATAGAAGTGGGGGGGGGGGGGGAGAGAGAGAGAGAGAGAGAGAGAGAGAGAGAGAGAGAGAGAGAGAGAGAGAGAGAGAGAGAGAAATCTTTAATTAACTCTTGTTCATTTAAACAAAACTACATTAATTATTGTAAAAATAATGGTTTAATTACAAATTCGGTAATAATAATAATAATAATAATAATAATAATAATAATAATAATAATAATAATAATTAATAATCTCCACAATCATCATCAAAGGAAAATTATTATTAAAAATAATAATAATAATAATAATAATAATAATAATAATAATAATAATAATAATAATAATAATAATAATAATAATAGTATTAATAATAAT
>JAXCGZ010003887.1:122500-142049 GCA_037179515.1 Halocaridina rubra
TTATGAATATATAAAAATAAAAAATATATGGATGACAAAAAAATTTTTTTTTAGCCTTTGACGTAAACTCGAAACAACATATATATGAGGACTCCATATATATATATATATATATATATATATATATATATATATATATATATATATATATATATATATATATATATATATATATATATATATATATATATATATATATATATATACACACACTGTTGCCTCACTTATCGCGGTAGTTTGGTTCCGGGACCTGGCGCAAACCAGGAAATCCGCGAAGTAGGATCCGCCTATATGTACATAGATATTTTAATATATTTTTACGTTTACACTGTATAAACCCTCCCTGCACTGTTAAAAAAAACACCCTTTACATTATAAATAACAGCAAGCAACGTAAATTTTTATGAAAGTGATAGATAAAATTACGGTGAATGAGGTGATAATGACGTGACATACATACTCATTTACAATTATTTTTTCGTTTACGTACTGTATAAACCCTCCCTGCACTGTTAAAAAAACACCCTTTACATTATAAATAACAGCAAGCAACGTAAAAATTTATGAAAGTGATAGATAAAATTACGGTGAATGAGGTGATAATGACGTGACATACATACTCATTTACAATTATTTTTTCGTTTACGTACTGTATAAACCCTCCCTGCACTGTTAAAAAAACACCCTTTACATTATAAATAACAGCACGCAACCTAAATTTCAATAAAAAAATGAAAATACTGAAATTTTTTTTTCTTCAATATTTTAATATTTTTGCGTATACCCATAAAATAAAATAATAATTTATCCAAAAAAAAACCGCGATAGAGTGAGAACGCGAACCAAGAAGCGCGAATAACCGGGGTAACACTGTATATATATATATATATATATATATATATATATATATATATATATATATATATATATATATATATATATATATATATATATATATATATATATATATATATATATATATATACGTACAGTGTTCCTTCCATTGTCGCGATGGTTCGGTTCCGGGACCCGGCGCAAGACAGAAAAATCGCGGAGTAGGATCAGCCTATATGTACATGGATATTTTAATTTATTTTTACGTTTACACTGTATAAACCCTCCCTGTACTGTTAACAAACCACCCTTTACTTCATAAATAACAGCATGCAACGTAAATTTATATGAAAGTGATAGATAAAATTACGGTGAATGAAGTGGTAATTACATGACATACTCATGTACATAGGTATTTTACAATTATTTTTACGTTTACGTACTGTATAAACCCTCGCTGCACTGTTAAAAAAACACCCTTTACTTTATAAATAACAGCATGCAACATAAATTTTTATGAAAGTGATAGGAAAACTTACCGTGAATGAGGTGATGATGACGTGACATCCTCATGTACATAGGTATTTTACAATTATTTTTACGTTTACGTACTGTATAAACCCTCCCTGCACTGTTAAAAAATAACCCTTTACTACGCTGCCGTAGGTGAGAGCCTTTTCGTTTTCCGAAACGCTGATAGTGGTATCGTATTTTACATGGTGCAATACTGTTAGTATTTATGTTTTTTATTATTTTTTACGGTTTTATTATTCTTAGGCTAGGAAATACTTGTTTTATCAATAAAATAATGAAAATTTTAATATTCACTAGGTCACGTAGATGAGAGCCTTTGTGTTTTCTGAAACGTGATACCGGTATCGTATTTTACATGGTGCAATATTGTTAGTACTGTATTAATGTTTTTTACTATTTTTTACTGTTTTATTATTCTTAGGCTAGGAAATACTTGTTTTATCAATAAAATAATGAAAATTTTAATGTTCACTAGGTCACGTAGGTGAGAGCCTTTGCGTTTTCCGAAACGCTGATACTGGTATCGTATTTTACGTGGTGCAATACTGTTAGTATTTACGTTTTTTCTATTTTTTACTGTTTTATTATTCTTCGGCTAAGAAATACGTTTTTTTATCAATAAAATCATGAAACTACTGGAAATTTTAATATACAGTCTATGCTAGCTCACTTAGGTGCGACCCCAATACATTGTATGCTATCGGACACTATTTGACATAATGCTATACCCTGTACTGTGAGTTATATATTTAGATTTATGTTTTTTACTGTTTTTTTACTTTTTTATTATTCGTAGGCTGGGAAATAAATTTTTATTATCAGTTAAATAATGAAATTTGTTTTTTTCAATAAAAAATGGAAATACTGAAATTTTTTTTTTTCAATATTTTAACATTTTTGCATATACCCAAAAAATAAAATAATAATTTGCCAAAAAAAAAAACGTGGTACAGTGAAAACGCGAGCCAAGAAACGCGATCTAGCGAAGGATCACTGTATATATATATATATATATATATATATATATATATATATATATATATATATATATATATATATATATATATATATATATATATATATATATATATATATATATATATATAATATATGCAGTGATCCCCCCATTATCGCGGGGGTTCGGTTCCGGGACCAGGCGCGAAGCAGGAAAATCACAGAGTAGGATCAGCCTATATGTACATAGATATTTTAATTTATTTGTACGTTTACACCGTATGAATTGTATAAACCCTCCCTGTACTGTTAACAAACCACCCTTTACTTCATAAATAACAGCATGCAAGCGTAAATTTATATGACATGCTCATGTACATCGGTATTGTACAATTATTTTTACGTTTACTGTATAAACCCTCCCTGCACTGTTAAAAAACCACCCTTTACATTATAAATAACAGCATGCAACGTAAATTTATATGTACGTGATAGGTAAACTTACCTTATCTGTTATGGTTAACATTTTCCTTTGCCGCTTAGGCTCACTACAAGAAGCCTTAGAAGATGAAGGATGCTTGGGAGGCATTGCAAAGGTTAAAATATGCGAGTAAAAAAATCACAAGCAAAACGTATTAATAAGCACAACGTGAATGGCGCACACAAGTGAGGCGAGACAATGGAAGATGATGGAAGCCATTGTCCGAAACGCTGATAGCGGTATTGTATTTTACATGTTGCAATACTGTTAGTATTGATGTTTTTTACTATTTTTTACTGTGTTATTATTCTTAGGCTAAGAAATACGTTTTTTTTATCAATAAAATCATGAAACTACTGGAAATATAAATATATATGCTAGCTCACGTAGCTGCGACCCCAATACATTGTACGCTATCGGACACAAGCAAAACGTTTAATAAGCACAACGTGAACGGCGCACACGTGAGTTAGACTGAACGAGCCTTTGTCCGAAGCGCTGATAGCGGTATCGTATTTTACATGTTGCAATACTGTTAGTATTTATGTTTTTTACTATTTATTACTGTTTTATTATTCTTAGGCTAAGAAATAAGTTTTTTTTTATCAATAAAATCATGAAACTACTGGAAATATAAATATATATGCTAGCTCACGTAGCTGCGACCCCAATACATTGTACACTATCGGACACTATTTCGCATGATGCAATACTGTGAGTTATACTGTACGTACGTATATCTAAATTTATGTTCTTTACTATTTTTTACTGTTTTATTATTCGTAGGCTGGAAAATAATTTATTTTTTTATCAGTTAGATAATTAAATATGTTTTTTTCAATAAAAAAATGAAAATACTGAGAATTTTTATTTTTTTAATATTTTAATATTTTTGCATACTGTATACCCAAAAAATGAAATAATAATTTGGCAAAATAAACCCGTGGTACAGTGAAAACGCGAATCAAGAAACGCTATCCAGCGGGTGATCACTATATATATATATATATATATATATATATATATATATATATATATATATATATATATATATATATATATATATATATATATATATATATATATATGAAGCAAGCAGGGCATCCACATCCTCCTAATCAACGTCTGTGACTCCCACACGTTGTGTGAGTTGAACCCACTCAATTCTTGTCCTTGACAGCCGATCATCGAGATCAGAACCTGTGAAAGAGGTCACAAACTGCGGGCAAAGCTTCTTCCATGCTCCATTTAAACACGACTGTGTAACTTCAGCCCAAGAATCCTTCACATGCCACATGGCGTGCTTGATATTAAACCCTTTCCTGTAATCCTTATCTGCATTCTTCTTAATCTCTATTACTGAGATATCGCGGGCCTCAGCTGCTCTCTCAGGGTCGGCCATGCTGACGTCAGTCTTACTGTTGAGGTCTTTAAAAGAATGCTTAAGGTAATGAGATTTCAGCATCTGCAATACCCCCTGGTCCATTGGTTGGAGTTTTGAAGTTGTAGTTGGCGGCAGAAACATAACATTAATATTCAGATGAAGATCGGCGATTGACGGAGGATGGGCTGGAGCATTATCCAAAACGAGAAGAATTTTGAAGGGTATGTCGTGACTTGCAAGAAACTTCTAACTCGTTTGGGAGACGTGTAAAGAAGTAATCTTTAAAAATACTCCCAATCATCCATCCTTTCCAATTGAAATACCAGTGCACTGGAAGTAACTCTTTATAGTAACCTTTTAGTGCACGAGGAATTTCCGAATGATAAATCATTACAGGCTTCAGCTTCACATCGCCCTCAGCGTTAGCACCAATCAGCAGGGTAAAGCAATCTTTTTCTGCCTTATATCCTGAAGCACGTTTTTCTTCTATGGAAATATATGTCCTTTCTGGCATTCGTTTCCAGAATAAAGCAGTTTTGTCCATATTGAAAATCTGCTTTGCCGTATATCCCCCTTACTCTATGATGGCCTTTAATTCAGCAGGAAACCGCTTTGCCGCATCCGTATTGCCTTGCGTTTTTTGGTTGAAATAACCAGACCTACGCTGAACATTAGTAAACCGGCCAGGGCTAGCTGCAAAGGGTTTTACTTCTTTGCCTTCCACCTGGGATTTCAAATGCTCATAAATCTCACACGCCTTTTCCTTGACGATATTATATGGCAAGTTTGTTTGCTGTTTGTTCTTAATGCTCATCCACGTACATAGCATTTTTTGCATTCTCTCCATAATATCTGATCGAGAATATGAAGACTTAACTAAAGTTAAACTAACACCAGCTTTTGCACTTTTCTTTATTCTTTCCGCATTTTCACAGATAGTGCGTAACGTGCTTTCACTGAGTTGCATCGCCCGTCTAATGGCCACTGTACTCTCACCACGTTCATAACGGGCCAAAACTAGGAGTTTTACTTCAAGGCTTCTTTCCTTTCTCACTCTTTTGGGAGTAGAGGCACTTCCACAGTTTTTTTCTGGGCATTTACTGGCCATGGTAGATATGTACAGTATATAAAATCTGCAAAATAACCGCAGGAAACACAAACCTTACCACAAACACAGTTAGAACAAGCGATATATTCGTGCAGTATGCTGGATAAAGAGACACTGAAGCACATGGCAGCATGGCAAGAAAAAGCAAAAAATATGGTTCAGTTTAGTAACTAAGCAACCGCCTCTGAGGCAGTTTCCAACCATGCTGCCATATGCATCAGTCTCTCTTCACCCAATATTAACCCCATCAACATCCAGGGGTTAGTTCTCCCCTTCCTCCTCCTCTTCTCCTCCCTCTCCTACCACTTAAGTCACATCCTCACTATCTCCTGCTCGTCCCAGTATGCCTGTTGCCCATCGTATATAGAGTGAGTACACCTTTGTAATATTTTACGTTTTTTTTGTTTGTTATATTTTTAATACTGTACTACAGTATTATATTCAGGCATTGCATAATAAAAAAAAAGAGTTTTTTAGTCTTGCTTTTGTTAAATTTTTTTTATGTTATCTTTATTTACTTTTGCAGCTAGGGGTTGGCTCTCCCACTTCCTCCTCTTCTCCTCCTCCTCCTACCGCTTATGTCATCTTTGTTTACGTTTACATATAGGGGTTCGTTCTCCCTCCTCCTCCTCTTCTCTTACTGCTTAAGTCGCGTGCTCGCCCTCACCACGCACGTCCCAGTATGCCTGTTGCCCACCACATAAGGTTGCGTTAATTTTTTTTTGCTGTACAGTATTTATTTGTAAATCTGTATATCTTTTATACTGTACACTATTTGTATATTAATATAAATAACTACAGGTCTTTCAGCTTTGTTATGTACTCATAAAATATGTTTTACTTATCTTATATCTTTGGCATAGTGTGCTTATGTACGGTTGTGGAACGTATCTATGCCTATTATCATTATTCCTTATGGAAATTGACTGTTTACATTACATGTAATTTATATTATCCGTGCCTTTTGAGAACCTATCCTCACGTTCTTCCAAGAGGCGAGTATATATATATATATATATATATATATATATATATATATATATATATATATATATATATATATATATATATATATATATATATATATATATATGCACACACATAGATTTGCATATTTGGTATTTACCTAATTTTGTAATTTTGTACACAAGAAAGAACCATATACTCGGAACTCCCTGTCTCTCGGTTGTACATACATATACCTTGGCTGTTTCCCCCTTACATTGGGGGGTAGCCGACATCAAAAAAGGAAAACTATTTTACTAATTAAGATTTATCAAAGCTTAAGTAAGAATACATTTACTTTCTTGGCAAATTCTGATCATCAACTATTCTTTTATTGAAATAGTATTTCCTTTCATCCTGCAAATAAATGCTCTTATGAAGGTTCTAAGTAGGATTTCTAATTCTAGAATCACCAATATTTCTCCATTGCCACTCTGTTAAAACCTCGGTGGAATTAAACATCGACAACATATTTCCCTCTTTCTCTTAATTTTGAGTGGTGGTAAGTCTAACTCCGTCAGCCTTCCTAATAACTAAGATTACATATCTCTGTCAACAGCTTCATAGCTTTTCTTTTAACTTTGTTCTATTTATTTTTTAGTTTTTTAAGTACAGATACCAGATGGGTACTGCATATTCAAGCATAGACCTCACATTAGTCATGTAAATATTTGTGAATATTTCATTGTTTATATGCATTAGTTTTGATAAGAAAGCAAATACTGCCTTTACTATGCCACTCACATGCATTTCTAGAGAAAAATCTGTATTCACTCAAGAAGTTTCTTTCCTGGTACTGAATACCAAAACATGGGCCCTCTTGCACTCTTGCCTTTTTTCATTACTTTACTATTTGAAGGATCAATTGTCCTTAGCTACTTGTCTCACCACTCATGCAGACTAATTAGGATTTCCTGAGATGCTCTTTTGCTGTTTTCATATTTTACTCACTTCACAATCTTTGCATCATATGCAAACATGTGTGCATGCATGCATGTGTGCGCATTTTATTTTACCTACTTGTGCTTATGGGAAACAGCCTCATGCTAGTAACTATCCATAGCCTGGTCTGTTCCTTTTTTTTTCTTGTTAACATTGATCATAACTTTCTTAACGTTTAATGTTATTGGCTCCTTGATTCGCCAAATCCAAGTACAGTATTCATTTAATAAAAAAAAAAGTATGGCCATGCACCCTTCAAAGAAGTTTTTTGAGAATTCTCCAAATGATGACCTCTAGTTCCAGAACCATCCATATCAAAATATTGCCCCTTTTCACCTTTGTCAAAACTATTGAGGAATTTAAAACCATTACCATGTTTCCCCCTTTTTCTTCAAGCTGCAAGTGTGATACTCCTTCAGCCTATACTCATAAGTGAAACTTTTTTTATCTGTCTCCAAAAATTTATCTTGTCTTTGGACTTTCTTCTACTTGTTAATATATTTTCTCGAGTTTGGATTTTAAAAGGATGCTGCATATGCAGGCTTAGCACTCACATAAGTTATGTAAATATTTTTGAAAATTTCTCTATCAGTATACCTGTAGGCCACCCTGTGTATGCTGAAAAAATTTATGTCGCCTATACCATACCTGTTACACGCATTTCTACGAGACACACCTGTAATACACTGACCTCAGTTCTTTATTCATTTGATTTTTGCAGGTTCTTCCTTACTATTGAATACCAAAACCTAGGTCTCTTTGCACTCTTGCCATTATCATTACTTTTCATTTTCAAGTATTGAATTTTATGAATCATTTACCTGACCATTCATGCAGACCATTAAGGTTTTTAGGGCTCCCTGAATTTCTCTATCCGTATTTTTTTCAGGTCTTCCTAAAGTTCTGTACTTTGTTTTTATCATTTACTTTTTTCACTTTATTTGTATTATCTGCTAACACGTTTAAAAATATATTGATAAAACTAATCCCTGCGGAACCCTTCTGCTAAGCTTTCTCCAGTTACGCGCCGCATATCTTATTTTAAGCCTCTGCTCGCGTTCGTTTAAATGAGTCTTATCCACTCTAAGACATTTTGCTTGTGCTTACCATTACTTGCATCTTCTTAATCACTCTCCCATGTGGGACTGTATCAAATGCCTTTTGAAAATCTAAAAGCTTGCAGTATGCCTAGCCCTCTGTTATGTGTAAGACGAGTTTTACATAATTATTAAATTCCATCAAGTTTGTTAGTATAGACCTACCTTCTCTGAAGCCATAGAGACATTTTCCAGTGATTTTCAAATATGTAAAGTGCTATTGATGAATGTGCAGCTCATTTCTCAATTACATATTAGGATATATCATCAGGTCTGTAGCATTTTGAGTATATAATTCCATCATTACTTTACATACTTCTGTAGTTGAAAGAGGGTAGTACAAGTTGGGAAGGAATTAGTTGTTGTTTCGAGTGTTGATTAGCAAGATCGTAAATTTACTCTCAAAATGTTATAAAAGTTTTTATTTACAATAATGTTATTATTACATGTATTATATATACAGCAGCCAACAGTATTATTATGCCTCCCTATTCTTTCATGATTTGGAATGGAGTCTATGGGTTACATACCTTATTTATTTTACAATATACTGTATTGTTCCTTACCCATATGTCATTCCAGTTTATTTGGCTACTTGTTGGTGATAAATGACATGGCAGGAGTACTTTGGAAATAGTTTTTGGGCTTTCCAAGTCCTCAGAGTGAGAAGCATAAGTTGGCGTATTGAGCTCTGTTTATTGATAAGGCTTTTTTGATGGCTTGTTCTTGAAAAATATTTTTAATGTTTTGCAGCTCATAATCCAGTTGAGGATGTGCAGATTCGTCCCCACATGCTTTATGTTCACTCCTATAAAACTCCCACTTTCTGTGACTTCTGTGGGGAGATGCTTTGGGGATTGGTCAGACAAGGACTCAAATGTGAAGGTAAGAATACTGTAGGGAAGTAATGATATTAGAATTATCTTGGGTGTGGGTAGCAACGATCCTAAATATTAGTATTCTTTTAAGAGTACTTGACTTGGGCTTGGAAAGGAATGATTTAGATTTGTATGTTAGTAGGCATTTCAATCCATTATTAAACTGGAAAACAGGACATGCATAATCCAAGTCACTTGTTAGGATTTGTAACTCAGTGGTACAGTAACTACTCCTGGAAAATCGTAATGACACTATCGTAATACTGTATATATCTTAAACATCAGGTGAAAGAAGATCAGTGGTCTATTATCAATATAGCTTTGTCATCTTGTTTACTATTGGGATGATTCAGGCGTACTGGTTATGGATTGTTATCCAGTATGAATTGCTTTATATGTAATGATGAGATAAAACAATTGACTTCATTTATGAAGTATTGATATGAATCTATATATCAAATCTTATAACATGTGATGAGGCTGTAAGACAAGGCTAAGCTTATTTTTGTCTTGGTTGTATTAATAAATCTGCTTTTGATGTCATAGGTTGTGGTCTTAATTTCCATAAACGGTGTGCCTATAAGATACCCAACAACTGCAGTTATGCTCGACGGCGTCGCACGTCTGTGCAGCCCATGCCTCAGTCTCCTTCAGATTCCTTCAGCTTGCTTCACAATCAGTCTTCTATGGAGGGGGATGTGCCCGTGGTAAGGGACATGGCATCTCTTGCTGTCGTACGTATCTGTCCCCTTGTTTGCTATTATTGGTTTCAAATACATAATGACATGAGTATTAACTGCTAGGGAGATATTGCTTTTTGCACTATTTCATTTTGTTTATTTTTCCCAAGTCATATGGTTGGTAGACCTAATTTTGCTTCATCTTAGTTATCTAGTCTATAAAGTAATTGATTTTATTTTCAGTTTTAAATTGGAATTCTCCTTGCATTTAACACTTTTGCCAGTAGAAGTTGCAAGCAAAAAGTATTGGTAGATTTGAAGAAATAGATAGCATATTTGACTGTACATTTTGTTAAATATATGAGATAAATATTTTATTATGGATAGAAGTATATTCTGATATTCCAATACTTATTTTATGATGCATCTTCAAGTCTGTTGTATTTCGTACATGCAAATGCACACCACTTTCGTATTTTGTCATAGTATCTCATGTGCATATATACGGTATTTTAGTGTGATCATTGGTAAGTTATAAACCATCTCTTTGTGGCATTTTTATAACCTTGAGGCATTCAGAATTTTTATAGCATTTAATTGTCTCTAGTGTGTAAAAACTTTGTTGATCTATGCTTTGCATGCTGTTATTTGTATTGAATATCTTTTTGTACATTGAGTAGTACATGTCAGTGTTAATATAGTTGTACATTTTGAATGTTGAATGGAGTAGAAGCAATAAGCACACTTATGTTTAAAGTTTTGGTAAGTTTTGGAATTTGTACTTCCTCAGTCATATAACGCTCGTGAAGTGTCATCTTGTCTTCAAGTGAGTTAATTTTTTATCTGCAAGTATTAGTTGTATTAGTGTTTAATGTAAGTCTTTGCTGATATCTGATAATTGGAGCTTTTATGCATAGGAAGGTAAGTTTAATTGATGTGTTATCATGGTTGTCTTACCAATATTATTGAGTTTTGATTATTCAGTAGTGATTGAGTAGATAATGTTTTGAGGAGACTGTATAGTCACATATTACTTGGCTCTTTTATAGAATCTTGGTGAATGCTTTTCATTTTTTTTTTCTTCTGAAAATTCAGTTTTGAATTAAATAGAACCATAGATTATTGCATAATAAAAAATGAGTTTTTTGACAATAGTTTTTATACATATTGCGAAGTTTTTGTGTTTTGTGATATGGTGCAGTGTTTTTGATTGTTGTTTATTTTCTTTTACTGAAATTTGAGTTTTTGGTGTTGTTGATTGATAGCCAGTATTTGACTCTCTAGGTGATGCGCTTTTTTTTAAGATGAGAATGCACTTTAGAAGAAATATTCATACTTTGAATTATTCTCTTGTCAAGTTTTTACTTTTTGCGGAACATTTCAAAATACAATAACTTTTTCTGTTTTGTGTGTGTGTGTGTGTGTGTCTTGAGTTGTCTTTTTATGCAGAAACCATCTTAGATTTGTTTTTATTTCTCAAAAAGTCGTTGCTCACAGAATTTTCATATAGTAACTTTACTATCACTGTGTTTTACATTATATGTAATTTCTGTTTATCAAGATTACTAGTTCATAAGTTTAATTACTGTTTAAAGGAAAATTTACTTTATATAATTGTTAAATCCTTAACAAATACTTGATTTATTTCTTTTAGTGTTGTAGTTTATTCATGATAGTTTGTAGGTCCTTTACAGGAAATTTGTATTTACTTATAAAATTTATAATCTTCGTTTTGTCCCTGTAAAACTACTTAGTTGAAATTTATCTTCAAACAGTGGAAAATGAAAATAATCGTGCCTAAATATTCTTTGCCTTCACAGTAGTAGGTTGGCCATGGCACCAGCCGCCCGTTGAAAGACTACGACTGAAGGTATTAGGATGCAACTAGGACTGGTCCAGACAGTTCCAGGTTGAATCTTCCTTCAGGACGGTTCTTTCCTCATGCCTACATCTACACTGAATATTCTGGCATATTCATTACACATCTCTTGCTATTCCATTACATTTGACAAATCACAACATTCTGCACATCTGTCTCTTTTACTTTCCTTTTCCTCACATTTTGTCATTATTTATGGAAGGTTCACAACTAATGGCCCCCAGTACCCGGCATAGTGGGGTGCGAAGAATCTCCGGGGATCGTGTTGACTCCACCATTGGCTTGAGGGCAGACACGCCTGGTGGTAGTAATGGTTCTGCTCTTAACCTTGCACCTCCTAATAGATCTGCTTCTTTCACTCTTCACTATTCAAACATTCGTGGGCTGAACTCTAATCTTTCGTCTGTGGAACAGCACTTGGGCTCTTTCTTCCCTAACCTCCTCCTCCTCCTATCTGAAACCCAGTTGTCTATACATGCTTCCACTGACCCTTTCCAAATCTCCCACTATAATCTGTATACTCGTTTTCGTTCCAAAGGTGGGGTCTGTGCTTACTGCAACATTAACACTCCTACTGTGAGGCTCATGGACCTTGAATCTCCTGACTTTGATGTTCTCTGGCTAAAAGTCTATCTCTCCACTACCACTATCATCCTTTGCTTCTGCTACTGTTCTCCAAACTCCACCGAGTTTGTATCTTTCTTTGAATATCTCTCCTCGTGCCATGAGTCCTTACTATCTTCTCACCCACATGCCGAAGTTCTCTACATTGGAGACTTCAATGTACACCACAGTGAGTGGCTTCATTCTTCTCACACTGATGTGGGAGGAAGCGAGGCTCTTGCTTTCTCTATTACTCATGATCTGGAGCAAATTATTAAACATCCTACTCATGTTCCTGATCGTCACGTACAAGCTGCTAACATTCTTGACCTTTTTTTTACTTCTAACCCTTCTAACTACTCTTATTCCGTGCTTTCCCCTCTTGGTAAATCTGACCACTCCATGATCTCTGTCTCTTCCATTTTCGCTCCCCCACCACCAATCCCTCCTACTCAACGCCGCCTTTGTCACTTCGAGCGAACTCAATATGAAAATTTGCGTAACTTTTTCTTTGACTTTCCATGGGATGACTGCTGCTTTCGGTCCCGCAACCCTGATCGGGTAGCTGTAAAAGTTGCCGAGATCATGACCGCGGGAATGGAGGCGTACATCCCCTCTTCTACAAAAACTTTCTCTTCCCCTAAACCTTGGTTTGACCATGCCTGCTCCATGGCTATCCATGCTCCATGCTAGGAATCAGGCTCACCGATCTTACCAAGCCTCTCCTTCCGAATTAACTCGCTCTGCTTTTATTATAGCTAGGAATCGCTGTACAGCTCAGATTCGGAGGTCTAAGGCTTCCTTTATAAGAAGGAAAGTTGATGACCTTAACTCCTCTCCCACTGACAAATGCTTCTGGTCCTTAGCCAAAAACCTCTCCAAAAACTTCTGTAACTCAAGCTTTCCCCCTCTCATTCGTTCTGATGGTTCTATAGCTTGCTCTCCCACTGACAAAGCCACTCTCTTTGGCTCTCATTTTTCTGCCAACTCTTCTATCAACGATTCCAGCGCACCTGTTCCTCAGTCTTTTCCCCTCTCTAACCCTATGCCCTCCCTTATCCTTTCTTCACGCAAAGTTCATAAGGTTCTTCGCTCACTAAAGACAAACAAGGCATCTGGTCCCGATGGTATCCCTGCAAGGTTCCTTAAGGAGTTTGCAGATGAACTGGCTCCCGTGCTTTGCCGTCTTTTTCGCCTCATTCTGTCAACCAGTATCTATCCTTCATCTTGGAAGCATGCTCTAGTTCAACCTGTTCCTAAGAAGGGTGACCGCTCTATTCCTTCTAACTACCGACCTATTGCTCTAACCTCCTCTATTGCTAAAGTTTTCGAAACTTTGCTCAATGCTCACTTCTTGAAACGCCTTGAATCTAACTCACTTATCTCCGATCACCAGTACGGCTTCCGCAAGGCAAGATCCACTGGTGATCTCCTGTCCTATCTTACTCATGTATGGTCATCTTCTCTGAGGAACTATGGGGAATCCTTTGTCGTCGCCCTTGATATCTCTAAGGCTTTTGACAGAGTCTGGCACAAGGCTCTGTTGGCCAAACTCCCTGCCTATGGCTTTACCCCTTCTTTCTGTTCTCTGATTTCCAGTTTTCTCACTGACCGTTCTATATCTGTAGTTGTTGATGGCGCGACATCTAGCCCTTTCTCTGTGTCCAGTGGTGTTCCACAGGGCTCTGTTCTTTCACCTACTCTCTTCCTTCTCTTCATCAATGATCTTCTACAATCCCCATCTTCCTCTCTTCTTCATGCCTTTGCTGATGATTCTACCCTTCACTTTTCCTCTGCCTTTTCTTCTCAACCTTCATCTGTTACTCGTAATCAATCTCGTATCACTCTTTCTTCTACTCTTAACTCCGATTTGCAGAGAGTATCTGAATGGGGCACTCAAAATTTAGTTAAATTCAATGCCTCCAAGACACAGTTTCTGGCTATCTCTTTATCTCCTTCTCCTCCTGATAACCCTATTGTCTTCGAAACTAACGAAATTTACCCTCTTAACTCTATCAATATATTAGGAATCCATATAGCCTCTAACTTGTCTTGGAGGAATCACATAATCCAAATTTCTAAATCTTCATCCAAAAAATTGGGGGTTTTGTTTCGTTATTACTTTTCCTCATTGCAGTTACTTAAAATTTACAAAGGTCTTATTCGCCCCTGCTTAGAATACTGCTCACACATATGGGGTGCTTCTTCCTTTACTTATCTTCTTGATAGGGTTGAATCTAAGGCAGTCAGACTCATTAATGATCCTTCTCTTACTTCTAACCTGGATTCTCTCTCTCCGCCGTAAGGTATCTTCCCTTTCGCTTTTCTATCGCTACTACTTCCATCGCTGCTCTGGTGAGTTGCATCCCTCCTCCACTGCCGAGGCCGCGTAACACTCGCCAAGCGGCCTCATCTCACAGGTACTGTGTGGAGATTTGTAGCTCGCGGATTGGTCGGTGCAGCGACTGCTTCTTCCCATCTACCTCCAGACTCTGGAACTCTCTTCCTCCTTCTGTCTTTCCTAGTTCTTATGACATTTCATCCTTCAAAAAGCAGATCTATCGTCATCTCAGAGCCTAGTCCTCCATATCTCTGGGTCCTCTTTACTTTGACTGTTTTTTCTGTCTGTCGTTTTCCTTTGTGTGACATTACCTCATCTCTGCCTTGCCCTTAACTTTTTCTTTTCCTTCGTCTTGGTATTTTCTCGTGCCCGGGCCTTTGTTGCTGAGGCCAGTTTCTGCCTATCCTTATAAGTTGCACATATAGTGATAAATGATGTGTAGAGAGGGGAAAAGAAACCCCCATTACTTATTTCCCTCCTATTAATAGTTATGGAATACAAGGGGTTTCTGAGAACAAAAATATATCTATCTTTTGCACTTTACGTGACCCCAGTACTCTCATTATGTTCAGTATATATTGGCAGGCCTTCTTCAGCAGGCTCTCTATCTCGCTTTTATTGTCAGTGACTTTTTTTTATCCATTGTGCAATTAGATGAGCCAGTATCTTCATGGAAAAAAAAAAAAAGGTTTCCAACGTTATGTCACAACCCATTGAAGCCATCAGGGCTGCCCACATTTAAACAAAAAAGGAGGTAGTAGGTCTTCATCATTTCCTGTTCATCCAACTCTCTTCCCTCTGTGGTATGGAAAACAACTTTAGAGAGGATGGGATTGCTAGTCGTTCAGTTCTCTATTCATCTTCGTTGGCTCTTACATTACGAAGAGAATAAGAGTGATATACTCTTCCTTTTCTATTTGCACTGCTGATTTTGAAACTAGACCCTTATATGTGACTTACTGATTGACAATTTAATTTCTTTTATCTTTCTTTTTATGTAGCATTTTCATAGTGAGAAACGTGCCACTACTTTCTTAGCAGCAGATAGACATAATGTTAGGGATGTGAATCCAAGATAAAGCAGAAATAGTTTTACTGTAGACCTAATATAAGTTGCCTGATACTTTCATGTTAGTTTTAGTACGAGCTTAAATATGTATGAATTTGTCTGAGTGTTGTCCTACATGAGAGATTATTATAGGTGGATCTCTATATGTCTTCAGTGTTCAGTAATTCATACCCCCCAATTTCCCTAGGCCTCGATGTGGGATCAGCTGAGTGAGTTAATAAATCAGTTTTATTAAAAATTTTGACAAAATGAGCATACTTATTTTATGGTTGGAGCTTTGTAAATATAGGTATTAGGTAAGTGTGCATTCTTGCTTTGTTATATGATTGTTATCAATTAGGTGGTTAATCTAGCTGCTCCTGCACTGAAAGATCATCCAAAGTCTTAAGGAGTCTGGACTGTATGACTCTGTTAATTTATACATATTAGGTAGTTGCATCTAACTCTTATCAGTAGTATGAAATTTTATTGTCTATTGCTTTCTTAGGGTACTATTAAAAACGTTTTGTTATGTGATACTCATATCTTTTTGGAATATGCATTAACTGTAGGAACTTGAATGTATGTATTTTTCCTTTTGGCCATGTTAAACGATACCTTCCCATTATGCTTAGGGCTTCTTTGATGCCTGAAAGTTGATTTAGACTGCAATATAGAAACATAAATTTAGGCTTTAGGGCATGGCTCACTACCACTAATATTATTGACAGAAAAATCCAGTGAAAGCCTTGAAAGTGTTGTACCAAATGGAGCTCTCCCTTATTTCTCATTTAATCATAATTTTCCACAAAAGTCAACAGGTTTGAGATACCTATGAAAAAGAAACCGGAGAATGAACCATATTCTTAAGCCTTTACTTATGTTGGGTTTCTGCATATGACCAACATTATTTTATATAACCAACACTTTGATGAGGTTTAGAGTAGAAGTATAGTTCTAATGTAATAACCATTAAGTATTATTTTATACTTTTAGTATAAGAGTAAACTAGTGTAGAAATTATTTTTTGTTTATCAATGTGAGTCTTTCGTAATTTAATATTATCAGTAAAATATCTGTATACGTAGCATTCTTGAAAATAACTAATAGCAAGCTCACCAAGTTTTGTGAATTTTCTGTTTCCTCCTTCAGTATTTTAGGATAGCTTTTGGATTAATAAAAAATACAAGTTATGTAAATGATTTAAGACTGTTGAATATATAATTCTACAGAGATTTGAGATTCATGATTCATATTCTTGTCCTGATACCAATGCTTTGTAATTTTTTTTTTCTTTTCAAAGGAAAAGGCTAAAATATGTAGTAATGTCATTGTTTTTTGTCTGAGTGAGAGCCCTCCAGAACTTCGTCTATTATCTGTCTTACTCTTTGATAACCTCCCTTCAGCCTCTTATATAACTTTCAGATGAGATATAATATCTTTTAACCTTTTCTCCTCCGTTTCTTTCTTTTTTTGCTGTGACTTATGGACTAACAGAAAGGCCTACATATATTGGTATGTAAGATAATAAACAAAGTGCATGATCAGCATGGAAGTTAAACCACTTCTTTTTCTCTTTAATATAATCACTATTGGTTGTGGCGGGTGTTAAGATGTTTTTGTATGCAAAGTTAATAAGATATGAGTTATTGGTCATCTAGCACTCTTTTGGTATACCAGTATTAGTATCCAAATTTGCAGTTGTTTTAAGTACTTGCAAAAGATTTTGGTATTCACATCTGTCATGCAACAGAGGAACTTTCATCGAAAATAAGCCTTGCAACTGCAGTTACAAATATCTGCTTTTTCAGTACAAAGGAGGAATTTTGCTCTTGATTTGAAGCACGTGTGTTAAACTCTTGTCTAATTTTATTATTGTATATTGAAAGTAATTGTGTCATTCCCCAGTAGTTGGAAGATAGACATGAATTTTTCCGTTTTTAATAGTGATTAGCCTTTTCATATGATAACGAAAAATATTTTTTTAAGCATTTTTTTGCTTGGCAAAAGTAAAGCTTAGAGACATTTAGATCAGGTTTAATGCCATACTTTTGTCAATCTTTTTTAATATTGTAACAAACGGATATTGCGTGTGATTATTAAAATCTTTATTTGAAAATAAAACTTAGATATAGTACTCATTCTGTTTATTGCGTAAAGTGTGTCACTTTAAGTTTTGTTCCATTTTGTGATAAAATATGTAGAATTTAGTCTGTTGAGTTTTTAAGTTCTTTTACTTTTACATAAATTTACATTTAGCTAAATAATATGTTAGTAAAATAAGTATGGCTGCATTACATATTGCACTACACTCTTGTGTACTGTAAATAAAATGTGATGTATCACTTTCTTAAATCCAGCTCCAGTTCTCTATTCCACATAAATAGCATCCATTTGCTCGACAGAATAATGATAAATAAAACATCTGAATTAACCTTTCCAAGAGTTTTCAGTCTGCACCTAGCTGTTGCAGAATAATCATTTGCACACCACATAAAAACTGTCAGGCTTTTGAAGTTATTTGTTGTAGATAGAATAAATAGCTATTATTAAGATGGTGAAGTGTAAATAGGAGAAATAGTAGTAGAAGTTGTGAACTATTGTTAATAGAATTTTCTGATTTCTAGACTTTTATGACCTTTAGCTTTATTATGGTTTTTGTATGGCTTTGTATATCTGAAATAGCTTCCCTTTTGAGGAGTGCTTTTTCTCCTTTTTTGAGAGCAGTTGAAAGATGTGCAATGTGCATTTGCAGACTTCAACGACTTCCAGTCCAAACATGAAGTCTGGTCGGTCATCATTCAGTGGATCTGTAGGTCGTCCAGCTTGGGTGGAGAAAGAACTTGCTGGAAGAATCAAGGTGAGATTCATTGGTGATATAGAATAAAGGAATTCACGATCCCCTCAATATTCCCTATTTTTAATATGCAAGTGGATTTGGACATTTTAACTTCTTTGCTCTACAAATGACTTAAATTGTAGCAGGTAGAGTAAAGTTCTTTACAGAGTAATATGATATTGTAAAGATTAAAAATAATGGAGGTATTGTCATGTGTATGCAGACTTGTAAACAGTCAAATTATTTTTTAAGTCAGAGACTTCATATGACTGCATAAGATAACCTGAGTCTGTTATTACTGCTGCAGGATGTTGATTCTTATAATATCTATATCTCTCCATACTTATATCTTTTTTCATTCTCTGTATTCTATTAGTTTTTGTGCTGGTCTTTAACTTGCATATGCATGAGACTAACGTACTGTACTTACAAAGGCAACTTGCATTTCACTCTTCGGTAACTGAGTGTGTGCAGTTATTTTTTTTATTCCTGAGTTAAGCATCGACTTGTGGCGTAGATGTGGTTAGCTCACTTTTCTTGCTATATAAAATTCATCCCAATGTTTTACACACATTACTAGGAAAGCAGCCAATGCCAATAGTTGTGCATATTCTTTTGTGTGAGTTGATAGCACTCAGTATGCAGAATGATTTATTCCAGTTACCATAAGGAATTGGATTGAATTGGCTTATATGTTATTGATTCATTGAAGCTTCAGAATTTTAAGCTAGGCACATATAAATTTGTATTAAGCAGACTGCCATGCTGAAATGTTGAAATCATGGTATAATAATTCCAGCACTGCAATACTGCATTGTACTATTATAATTAATTTGATTTTTTTCTAACTTCTCTTTTTCCTTTTCCTCACTAAATTGCTTCCCATGCTGGAGCCATCTGGTTTATAGTCTATTTTTTCAGCTGCCTTGTTGCATGGCTTAT
>JAXCGZ010003888.1:0-141331 GCA_037179515.1 Halocaridina rubra
AATGTATTGGGGTTGAAGCTACGTGAGCTAGCATATATATTTATATTTCCAGTAGTTTCATGATTTTATTGATAAAAAAAACGCATTTCTAAGCCTAAGAATAATATAACAGTAAAAAATAGTAAAAAACATAAATAATAACAGTATTGCAACATGTAAAATACGATACTGCTATCAGCGTTTCGGACAAAGGCTTCCACCATCTTCCATTGTCTCGCCTCACTCGTGTACTCCATTCATGTTGTGCTTACTATTATTAATATGTTTTGCTTGTGATTTTTTTACTCGCATATTTTAACCTTTGCAATGCCTCCCAAGCATCCTACATCTTCTAAGGCTTCTTCTAGTGAGCCTAGGCGGCAAAGGAAAATGTTAACCATTGTAGATAAAGTGAAACTCTTAGATATGTTGAAAGAAGGAAAAACGTTTGTGGATGTCGGCCGCTATTTTACGTAAACGTAAAAATTATTGTAAAATATGGAACCTATTAATGTCAAGTCGTCATCACCTCATTCATGGTAAGTTTTCCTATCACTTTCATAAAATAATTACGTTGCTTGCCGTTATTTATAATGGAAAGGGCGTTTTTTTAAAGTACAGGGAGGGTTTATACAGTATAAACGTAAAAATACATTAAAATATCTATGTACATATAGGCTGATCTCTACACCACGGATTTCCGGGTTTGCGCCAGGTCCCGGAACCGAACTACTGTGGTAAGTGAGGCAACACTGTATATATATATATATATATATATATATATATATATATATATATATATATATATATATATATATATATATATATATATATATATATATATATATATATATATATATATATATATATATATATATATATATATATATATATATATATATATATATATATATATATATATATATATATATATATATATATATATATATATATATATATATATATATATATATATATATATATATATATATATATATATATATATATATATATATATATATATATATATATATATATATATATATATATATATATATATATATATATATACATACATACATACATACATACATACATACATACATACATACATACATACATACATACATACATACATACATACATACATACATACATACATACATACATACATACATATCATACATACATACATACATACATACATACATACATACATACATACATACATACATACATACATACATACATACATACATACATACATACATACATACATACATACATACATACATACATACATATATATATATATATATATATATATATATATATATATATACACACCTAGTTCTCAGAATAACGCCAAGATAGGTTCTCAGAAGGGTCGGGTAAATGGAAAATCGCGTGAAAAAACAAGTTATTTTCCATAGGAAACAATGATAAAGGGCATAGATACGTTCCAAACCTTACATAGACACACCATGCCAAAGATATAAGATAAGTAAAAAACATATTTTATTACTACATAGCAAAGCAGAAAGCCCTGTATCTATTTTTAAGAGTATACAAAAGATATTCATATTCACTTTACAGCTAGAAATTAACATACATTACTATACTTTATTATGCAGTGGGCAACAGTTATACAGTAAACTGGGACATGCAAGGTGGCAGTGAGCAAGTAACTTATGTGGTAGAAGAGGAGGAGGATGCAGGAGAACGAACCTCTATCTGCAAATGTATACAAAGATAAAATAAAAATTATAAATAACCAAAGCAAGACTAAAAAACGAAAAAAAAAATTAATTATGCAATGCCTAAATCTACCATATGACAGATTAAAAAAACTTAATCTACATTCTCTAGAGAGGCACAGAGTTAGGGGGGATATGAATGAGGTGTATAAATGGTTTAAAGGGATTACCAAGGGTGATATTAATAGTTTTAAAAATTCATGAGCAAACCAGAACTCGTAATGGGTAATGGATTTAATCTTGATAAATCTAGGTTCAGAAGGGAAATTGGTGAAAATTGGCTTGGTAATAACGTAGAGTATTCCTAGTAGGATAATAAATGCCAATACCTTAGACACCTTCAAATGTAGATTAGATAGACATATGACAGAGGTAGGGTGGGCGTATATATAATGTATAATGATGATGATCTTTTCTTATCGTAATCCTCTTTGTACCAGTGGAAGAAGCCTCCGTGGGCGCTTATTTACTATATTCAATTTTTTTTTTTTATTAATATAGTAAATAAGCGCCCGCGGAGGCTTCTTCCACCAGTACAAAGAGGATTACGATAAGAAATGTTCATCATCATTATACATTATATATACACCCACCCTATTGGTAGAATAGAATGTTAGAGAGAGAGAGAGAGAGATTTATTTTATTTTATTAATTTATTGCGCCAAGGCGTCAGACATTACATGAGTTCATACAAATAATGCTTCAAATGGATACAAAACCAAGAATAGAACATAGTTTACAGGGAGGTGTACACATTGATAAAACATTGCTGCATACTAACACACAACTCACAGTATGGCAGCACAGAGTACATTATATACAAAAGTAAAGCTCAGAGAAACGCAGAATGCACAAACAGAATTATACAGCAACATACAGAAAATATATGTATAATTCAATATAATTAATGGCCACCAAAGTGAGGATAACGAGCAAGAATAACATCAAGGTTGTCATTATTAAGTAAAAATGAGCAGATCTGTATTAAGTTCTGACCTCGTGGTAAAACATCTCTCACTGTGGGGCACTGAAGACAATAGTGGTCAAGAGTGTTAGCATTAGGACGGTCGCATAATTTACAGGAGGTGTACTGTGGCATATCTAGAGTCTGGGAGACCTGCCATAAAGGCCGATACCCCATTCTGAGCCGAGCACTAACTACATTGTTTTTCCGCACCATTAACCCGCGTCTGCGATACTTGTAGCGACTGTGAAGAAAGTGATCATGGTGCTGTATGGACACACTGTTGGCCCTCTCCGTGTCCCTGCGCTGGACCGTCATGGCAAACCCAGCTGAGTAGATGATGTTACGTAGGCATCGGAGGGAGGGCTCAGCGTCCACAGCATGCCCATCCAGCATACACGCCGCCTTGGCAAGACGATCCGCTGTGTCGTTGCCAGTCAGCCCAATGTGAGATGGCGTCCATACAAACGACACAACAAGAGAAGCATCCCGAGCAGCCGCGAGGCGACATAGTATATCTCCCACAGCACGGCCACAGATGGGTCTTGGCGAGGATAGGGCTTGTAGGGCCGATTGGGAGTCACAAATTATTTACCCCATTCACTCGTCGTCGAACAAGGAGAGTCACGGCATCCAAGATGGCATTCAGTTCACAGTAGGTGGAGCTCGACGAGGTGGGTAGTCTACGGCCAATCCATGAATCAGCCGGCACAGGCGGCTCCATGGTGGGGGAAAACACAGCACATGCCGCCCTCCCATCTGCTTGCACAGAACCATCAACATAGAAGTGGTGTGCTGCAGGGACAGACGTGGACACATCAGCGATAGTCTCCAGAGCTAACTGTCTCTGCAAGGGGGGATAGACATCCTTCGAGGTCGGTGTATATGTGACAGCGGGGAGGGGGACACGCCAGGGTGGTAAATCTGGGACAGCCGCCTGCACTGGCAGGTCGATGTCAAGGCCACGGAGAATGTCACTCACCACCCTGATAAGGTTATGACCTCCTGCTCGAATTGGGAGCCTGGGTGCGTCTGGATCCAGGGACGTCCTCATGACAGCAGAGAAGTACGGAGCAAGAAAGGGGTAGTGAAGACACTTAACAGTAAAATAGGACACATTGGCATAAATCCTCTCCACAAGAGGGGGCAAGTTGAGCTCCAACTGCATACTCACAATACGGGTAGAGAGAGAACATCCCAAGATAAATCTCATGACTCGATTCTGGAACTTTTCAAGTGGCTCGAGAGCTGGTCTAGGAAGTTGACACAAGGCAGGAGACAGATAGTCAACCACTGACCGAAGTAGCAGGATGTAGAGGGTCCTCGCCATTGGGATGGAGACTCCTGCATCATTGTTGGCAAGCCACTTGACAGGTGCAAAGCGGGGCTCCAGACGGTCAAGAAGGCTCTTCACAAAGGGATGAATTCGTTGACGTGCAGGTATAGCTGGGGTGATCCGGACTGGTGCACCTAAATACGTGTACTGTGTGCAGTGAGGGATGACATTACCACCCATGGCAAATGCGGGCAGTGCTCTGCAGTTGCGTGAAGTAAAAATCCTGCTTTTTTCTGGGGAGATAATAAGGCCAAAGGAGGTAGCAGACACGTAAAAATCATGGAGCATGTGCTGAAGGTCGTGAGTTGAGGTCATATGGATGCATATGTCGTCCGCATAGCAGGTAACTGTAGCACCGGGGAAAGAGAGAGAGAGAGAGAGAGAGAGAGAGAGAGAGAGAGAGAGAGAGAGAGAGAGAGGAGAGAGAGAGAGAGAGAGAGAGAGAGAGAGAGGAGAGAGAGAGAGAGAGAGAGAGGAGAGAGAGAGAGAGAAGAGAGAGGAGAGAGAAGAGAGAGAGAGAGAGAGAGAGAGTGTAATAATAATAATAATAATAATAATAAACCTTTATTTCCATTTCAATACAATGGGTATTCGTCAGCCAGGGCAAGCCCCAACCCCCCACTGTGGTGTCCAAAACACAGCAGTTTCTGCCAGTAAACAGCTTAAACTCTCGGTCTTGGACGGGAACCGATCTTTGGACCTCGTGAATGCGAAGCCAGCGCGTTACCATACGTACTAGCCAGCAGAGAGAAAAAGAGAGAGAAGAGAGAGAGAGAGAGAGAGAGAGAGAGAGAGAGAGAGAGAGAGAGAGAGAGAGAGAGAGAGAGAGAGAGAGAGGAGAGAGAGAGAGAGCGAGTGAGAGAGACGGAGAGAGAGAGAGAGACGAGAGAGAGAGAGAGTCAAAGTCAAAAACTTTATTCCATCAAAAATGGCTATTACATGATAATTAATCTAATTACAAATTACAATGTAAAATGTCAAAATAAAACAAATGAAATTTGCAAGAGAGAGAGAGAGAGAGAGAGAGAGAGAGAGAGAGAGAGAGAGAGGAGAGAGAGAGAGAGAGGAGAGAGAGAGAGAGAGAGAGAGAGAGAGAGAGAGAGAGAGAGAGAGAGAGAGAGAGAGAGAGAGAGAGAGAGAGAGAGGAGAGAGAGAGAGAGAGTGATGAGAGAGAGAGAGAGATGAGAGAGAGAGAGAGAGGAGAGATGAGAGAGAGAGAGAGAGAGAGAGAGAGAGTCAAAGTCAAAAACTTTATTCCATCAAAAATGGCTATTACATGATAATTAATCTAATTACAAATTACAATGTAAAATGTCAAAATAAAACAAATGAAATTTGCAAGAGAGAGAGAGAGAGAGAGAGAGACGACGAGAAGAGAGAGAGAGAAGAGAGAGAGAGAGAGAGAGAGAGAGAGAGAGAGAGAGAGAGAGAGAGAGAGAGAGAGAGAGAGAGAGAGAGAGAGAGAGAAGAGAGAAGAGAGAGACGAGTTTAAATTAACTCTTGCTCATTCAACAAAACTACATTATTTATTGTAAAAATAATGGATTAATTACAATTCGTAATAATAATGATAATAATAATAATAATAATAATAATAAAAATAATAATAATAATAATAATAATAATAATAATAATAATAATAATAATCTCCACAATCATCATCAAAGGAAAATCATTGTTAAAAATAATAATAATAATAATAATAATAATAATAATAATAATAATAATAATAATAATAATAATAATAAGATCTAAGCAGAATTTTTGGAATAGACATCATGAGAGTAATGCAGAGAACTGGATATTCATTACACATCTTTTATAATCCCTTCACATCTGACAGGTCATTACACTCTCATCTGTTTCTCTTTACAGCCTGATAAAGGCTGTCTTATTTTATCATTTTTTGGTCCATCCTGGTATCACAATAAAAAAAGATTTTTTTTTTTTTTTTTTTTTTTTTTTTTTTTTTTTTGAGGGGCGTTATTCGCGAAATCCGAGTTTTTTTACTATTACTTTTGGGGGGCGTTATTGCAATTTTGCGGATAAAAAAAATCGCGTATAAAAGGAACAAGGTGTATATACAGTGATCCCCCGCTGGATCACGTTTCTTGGTTCGCGTTTTCACTGTACCACGGTTTTTTTTTGGCAAATTATTATTTTATTTTTTGGGTATATGCAAAAATATTAAAATATTGAAAAAATAAACATTTTCAGTATTTTAATTTTTTTATTGAAAAAAAACAAATTTCATTATTTAATTGATAAAAAAAAATTTATTTCCCCGATTACGAATAATAAAACAGTAAAAGATAGCAAAAAACATAAATTTAGATATATAACTCACAGTACAGGGTACTGCATCATGTCAAATAGTGTCCGATAGCGTACAATGTATTGGGGCGCACCTAAGTGAGCTAGCATTTACTGTATATTAAAATTTCCAGTAGTTTCATGATTTTATTGATAAAAAAACGTATTTCTTAGCCTAAGAATAATAAAACAGTAAAAAATAGTAAAAAACATAAATACTAACAGTATTGCACCACGTAAAATACGATACCGGTATCAGTGTTTCGGAAAACGCAAAGGCTCTCACCTACGTGACCTAGTGAATATTAAAATTTTCATTATTTTATTGATAAAACAAGTATTTCGTAGCCTAAGAATAATAAAACAGAAAAAAATAATAAAAAACATAAATACTAACAGAACTGCACCATGTAAAATACAATACCGCTATCAGCGATTCGGAAAACGAAAAGGTTCTCACCTATGTGAGATAGTTCATGGAAAGCTATTGGCTGAAAGGTCGGAAGACGACGAATCACAGAATTCTTTTTCTGTATGTTCTGCATCATGGGGTCTGATTGGCTTTTTCATTGCAGTTTGCTTTTCCCTCCATTTTCCAATGTGCCGCCTCACTCGTTCAGTCTAACTCACGTGTGCGCCGTTCACGTTGTGCTTATTAATACGTTTTGCTTGTGATTGTGTTTTCACGCGTAATTTAACCTTTGCAATGCTTCACAAGCGTCCTTCACCTTCTAAGGCTTCTGGTAGTCAGCCTAAGCGGCAAAGGAAAATGTTAACCATAGTAGATAAAGTGAAACTCTTAGATATGTTGAAAGAAGGAAAACGGTTCACGGATGTCGGCCGCTATTTTGGCCTCAATGAATCTACTGTTCGCTACATAAAAAAGGACGAGGCAAAGATCAGGAAAACAGCGAGCATTTCTTTTGATAAATCAGCGAAGAGGGTCGTAACATCCCGCAATAAGGCAGTAGTGCGGATGGAAGCTGCTTTGGCCCTGTGGATTGCTGATTGCAGAAAGAAAAACATCAGCTTAGACACCAATATCATACACACAAAGGCGAAGAAGCTGTATGATACATTTGCTACAAACGAACCCGTCGACGACAGTGGCGACCTTGGAGGGGAGAGAAGAAGATATCGACGACCCACAACCAGGACCCTCCAGCGATTCTCCACCGAGGATACAACCATTCGTTGCTAGCAAGGGATGGTTCTTCAAATTTCAAAAACGCTATGGCCTAAAAAACGTTTCAGTGCATGGCGAAGCTGCCTCTGCAGATACAGCTGCCCCAGAAAATTATGTCAAGAAAGACTTCAAGAAAATTATCGCCGAAGGGGAATATGTTCCTGAGCAAGTCTTCAACATGAATGAGGTTGGCTTATTTTGGAAGAGAATGCCATCTCGCACTTTTCTGTTCAAGGAAGAAGCTAAAGCCCCGGGATTTAAAGCACACAAAGATCGTGTTACCTTCATCATGTGCGGGACTACTGCGGGCTTCATGTTAAAGCCCGGGCTTATCTACATGTCAAAGAACCATAGGGCTTTGAAGAACAAGAATAAGAATCTGCTGCCAGTGTATTGGATGCATAACCCTAAGGCCTGGATCACGGAAAGCCTCACATCGGACTGGTTTCACCAATGCTTTATCCCTCAGGTAAAACTTTATCTTGCGGAAAAAGACCTTGAATTTAAAGTCCTTCTTTTGATGGATAATGCTGGTGGTCACGCAACTAATCTCCAATATGACGGTGTTCAAGTTGAGTTTCTGCCACCGAATACGACGTCACTAATTCAGCCTATGGATCAAGGTGTTATTCGTGCATTCAAAGCCCTCTACACACGAAATGCCCTGGCAAACCTGGTTGAATCCATGGATTCGGACAAAGACTTCTCAATGAAGACATACTGGCATAATTACACGATTGCCACATGCCTTCAAAATATTCAGAAAGCAATCAAAGAGATGAGATCGGCCACAATCAATGCCAGCTGGAAGAAATTGTGGCCCGATGTCATCCACGACTACAAGGGATTTGCTCCTGACGAAGTGCAGACGTCGGCAGCTGCGAAAGCTGTGAAGTTGGCTGCATTGCTAGGAGGAGAAGGCTTTAAAGATATTACTCACGAAGATGTGAATGAACTGATTGACTGCCACTCGCAGCCTTTGAGTGATGAAGACTTGGAAGAAATGACAAAATCAGCGAGCGAAGAAGAGGAAGAAATTCAGGAAACGCACGAAGAAATTGAAGAACCTGGCCTTACACTCGAACGTCTGGCAACCATATATCAATATCTGAAAGCAGCCCAACAACTCTCGCAGGAATATGACGATAATATGGTTCGTTCGGTGACCTGTAATTTTCTCGCCAGTGCATGATTCCTTACCATACCATCTTGCAACAAATGAAGAAACAGCGACAGCAACTCCCCATTACCATGTTCTTCTCCCCCAAAAAGCAGCCGTAAAGCTTTTACTGGCTGCGAAATAATTTCCTCCGGGATCAAGAAAGATCATCATCACCTCAATCACGGTAAGTTTACCTATCACTTTCATATAAATTTACGTTGCATGCTGTTATTTATAATAATAGTAAAATACCTATGTACATGAGTATGTCATGTAATTACCACTTCATTCACCGCAATTTTATCTATCACTTCCATGTAAATTTACGTTGCATGCTGTTATTTATAATGTAAAGGGTGTTTTTTTAACAGTGCAGGGAGGGTTTATACAGTACGTAAACGTAAAAATAATTGTAATATACCTATGTACATGAATATGTCATGCAATTACCACTTCATTCACCGTAATTTTATCCATCACTTTCATGTAAATTTACGTTGCATGCTGTTATTTATAATGTAAAGGGTGTTTTTTTAACAGTGCAGGGAGGGTTTATACAGTACGTAAACGTAAAAATAATTGTAAAATACCTATGTACACGAGTATGTCATGTAATTACCACTTCATTCACCGTAATATTATCTATCACTTTCATATAAATTTACGTTGCATGCTGTTATTTATAAAGTAATGGGTGTTTTTTTACCAGTGCAGGGAGGGTTTATACAGTACGTAAACGTAAAAATAATTGTAATATACAGTGTTACCCTGGTTATTCGCGCTTCTTGGTTCGCGTTCTCACTCTATCGCTTTTTTTTTTTATTTTATTTTATTTTATGGGTATACGCAAAAATATTAAAATATTGAAAAAAAAAATTTCAGTATTTTCATTTTTTTTTAAATTTACGTTGCATGCTGTTATTTATAATGTAAAGGGTGTTTTTTTAACAGTGCAGGGAGGGTTTATACAGTTCATAAACGAAAAAATAATTGTAAATGAGTATGTGTGTCACGTCATTATCACCTCATTCACCGTAATTTTATCTATCACTTTCATAAAAATTTACGTTGCTTGCTGTTATTTATAATGTAAAGGGTGTTTTTTTAACAGTGCAGGGAGGGTTTATACAGTACGTAAACGAAAAAATAATTGTAAATGAGTATGTATGTCACGTCATCATCACATTCACGGTAAGTTTTCCTATCACTTTCATAAAAATTTACGTTGCTTGCTGTTATCTATAATGTTAAGGGTGTTTCTTTTAACAGTGCAGGGAGGGTTTATACAGTACGTAAACGAAAAAAATAATTGTAAATGATATGTATGTCACGTCATTATCACCTCATTCACTGTAATTTTATCTATCACTTTCATAAAAATTTATGTTGCTTGCTGTTATTTATAATGTAAAGGGTGTTTTTTTAACAGTGCAGGGAGGGTTTATACAGTGTAAACGTAAAAATATATTAAAATATCTATGTACATATAGGCGGATCCTACTTCGCGGATATCCTGGTTCGCAGCGGGTCCCGGAACCGAACTACCGCGATAAGTGAGGCAACACTGTACCTATGTACATTAATATGTCATGTAATTACCACTTCATTCACCGTAATTTTATCCATCACTTTCACGTAAATTTGCGTTGCATGCTGTTATTTATAATGTAAAGGGTGTTTTTTAACAGTGCAGGGAGGGTTTATACAGTACGTATACGTAAAAATAATTGTAAAATACCTATGTACATGAGTATGTCATGTAATTACCACTTCATTCACCGTAATATTATCTATCACTTTCATATAAATTTACGTTGCATGCTGTTATTTATAAAGTAATGGGTGTTTTTAACAGTGCAGGGAAGGTTTATACAGTACGTAAACGTAAAAATACTTGTAAAATAGCTATGTACATGAATATGTCACGTCATCATCACCTCATTCACGGTAAGTTTTCCTATCAATTTCATATAAATTTACGTTGCATGCTGTTATTTATAAAGTAAAGTTAACAGTGCAGGGAGGGTTTATACAGTACGTAAACGTAAAAATTATTGTAAAATACCTATGTATATGAGTATGTCACGTCATCATCACCTCATTCACGGTAAGTTTTCCTATCACTTTCATAAAAATTTACGTTGCTTGCTGTTATTTATAATGTAAAGGGTGTTTTTTTAACAGTGCAGGGAGGCTTTATACAGTATGTAAACGTAAAAATAATTGTAAAATACCTATGTACATGAGTATGTCATGCAATTACCACTTCATTCACCGTAATTTTATCCATCACTTTCATGTAAATTTACGTTGCATGCTGTTATTTATGAATGTAAAAAGGGTGTTTGTTAACAGTGCAGGGAGGGTTTATACAGTGGAAATGTAAAAATAAATTAAAATATCTATGTACATATAGGCTGATCCTACTTCGCGATTTTCCTGTCTCACGCCGGGTCCCGGAACCGAACCATCGCGATAATCAAAGGAACACTGTATACTGTATAGAAATACAGTGTATATATATATATATATATATATATATATATATATATATATATATATATATATATATATATATATATATATACATACATATATAGACACCTAGTTCTCAGAATAACGCCTAGATAGGTTCTCAGAAGGGTCGGGTAAATGGAAAATCGCGTGAAAAAACAAGTTATTTTCCATAGGAAACAATGATAAAGGGCATAGATACGTTCCAAACCTTACATAGACACACCATGCCAAAGATATAAGATAAGTAAATAACATATTTTATTACTACATAACAAAGCAGAAAGCCCTGTATCTATTTTTAAGAGTATACAAAAGATATTCATATTCACTTTACAGCTAGAAATTAACATACATTACTATACTTTACTCTATTATGCAGTGGGGAACAGTTATACAGTACACTGGGACATGCATGGTGGCAGTGAGCAAGTAACTTATGTGGTAGAAGAGGAGGAGGATGTAGGAGAATGAACCTCTATCTGCAAATGCATACAAAGATAAAATAAGAAGTATAAATAACCAAAGCAAGACTAAAAAACGAAAAAAAAATTAATTTTGCAATGTCTAAATCTACCATATGACAGATTAAGAAAACTTAATCTACATTCTCTAGAGAGGTGTATAAATGGTTTAAAGGGATTAACAAGGGTGATATTAATAGTTTTAAAAATTCATGATCAAACCAGAACTCGTAATGGGTAATGGATTTAATCTTGATAAATTTAGGTTCAGAAGAGAAATTGGTGAAAATTGGCTTGGTAATACCATAGAGTATTCCTAGTAGGATAATAAATGCCAATACCTTTTTTTTTTATTTTTATTTTTTTTTTAGAATGGGATAGGATAGGAGGGGAAAAAAGGGAGGGGATTAAGGATATAAGGGAATTGGAGGGAAAAGCACAAAAATTAAATAAAGTAAGAGAGAAAAAAGAGAGGGGCAGACCCTCGTGCTAAGTTTTGATCTGGAATTCAGATTCTGAATTGTATTACTTAGACACCTTCAAATGTAGATTAGACAGACATATGACAGAGGTAGGGTGGGTGTATATATCATGTATAATGATGATGATCTTTTCTTATCGTAATCCTCTTTGTACTGGTGGAAGAAGCCTCCGTGGGCGCTTATTTACTACATTAATTTTTTTCTTTTTTTTTTAATATAGTAAATAAGGGCCCGCGGAGGCTTCTTCCACCAGTACAAAGAGGATTACGATAAGAAAAGATCATCATCATTATACATTATATATACACCCACCCTATTGGGTAGAATAGAATGTTAGAGAGAGAGAGAGAGAGAGAGAGAGAGAGAGAGAGAGAGAGAGAGGAGAGAGAGAGAGAGAGAGAGAGAGAGAGAGAGAGAGAGGAGAGAGAGAGAGAGAGAGAGGAGAGAGAGAGAGAGAGAGAGAGAGAGAGAGAGAGAGAGAGAGAGAGAGAGAGAGAGAGAGAGAGAGAGAGAGAGAGAGAGAGAGAGAGAGAGAGAGAGAGAGAGAGAGAGAGAGAGAGAGAGAGAGAGAGAGAGAGAGAGAGAGAGTCTTTAATTAACTCTTGTTCATTCAACCAAAACTACATTATTTATTGTAAAAATAATGGTTTAATTACAAATTCGTAATAATAATGATATTAATAATAATAATAATAATAATAATAATAATAATAATCTCCACAATCATCATCAAAGGAAAATTATTGTTAAAAATAATAATAATAATAATAATAATAATAATAATAATAATAATAATAATAATAATAATAATAATAATAAGATCTAAGGAGAATTTTTGGAATAGACATCATGAGAGTAATGCAGAGGTATATTAAAACCCAGCAGAGAGCTGGATATTCATTACACATCTTTTATAATCCCTTCACATCTGACAGGTCATTACACTCTCCATCTGTTTCTCTTTACAGCCTGATAAAGGCTGTTTTATTTATCATTTTTTGGTCCATCCTGGTGTCACAAAAAAAAAAAAAAAAAAAAAAATTGGGGGGGGGCGTTATTCGCGAATTCCGAGTTTTTTACTATTATTTTTGGGGGGCGTTATTGCAATTTCGCATATAAAAAAATCGCGCATAAAAGGAACACGGTGTGTGTATATATATATATATATATATATATATATATATATATATATATATATATATATATATATATATATATATATATATATATATATATATATATATATATATATATATATATATATATATATATATATATATATATATATATATATATATATATATATATATATATATATATATACACACACACACACGAGTAAGCAAAAACTGTTGGCATACAGTACTAAATGGTAAGGAACCCATCAGTGAAACAACACAAGAAAAATAACGCTATATTTCGGGTCCTAACTGGACCCCTTCTCAAGCACAAGTGAGTGTAAAATAACAATGACAGAGGGAGTAAAAACAAAAAGGACTCAGGAGACCTGAGGGAATTAAAAATTAAAGATAGTAAGACAGGTCTAATCCAAAAGAAATAATACCCTCAATCAAAGAAAACCGACAAAATCATTAATAAGTCATTAACAATAGAATATGTTAATCTCTTATTACGATTATAGATCGGTAAGTAGATAATCCCTTTAATATAAAAAAGCAAAGGACCAATGAGCTCAAAATCACACAAACCAAACAGAAGAAATGACAAGAATAATGAAAAAAATTATAATATAAATATATATAAATATGCACATAAATATACATACATATACAAACACATGTACACACATACCCATATAAATATACTGTACATACACAAACATATTCACATATAATAAAATATATATATGCATACATAAACATAAACATATACATATACAGTGATCCCTCGTTCTATCGCATTTCTTCCCTCGCGAATTCACTGTATCGTAATTTTTTGGGGCAATTTTTTTTTTTTTTGGGGGGGGTATATGCAAAAATATTAAAATCTTAAAAAAATTTAAATTTTCAGTATTTTCATTTTTTTATTGAAAAAAAATAATTACATTATTTAATTGATAAAAAAAATTTATTTCCTAGCCTACGAATAATAAAACAGTAAGAAATTGTAAAAAACCATAAATTTGAACATATAGCTCTGCACCATAGAAAGTAAGATACCTGTATCAGCGTTTCGGAAAATGCAAAGGGTCGCACCTACGTGAGTTACCATATATTAAAATTTCTAGTAGTTTCATGATTTTATTGATAAAAAAACATATTTCTTAGCCTAAGAATAATAAAACAGTAAAAAAAAATTAAAAAACATAAATACTAACAGTATTGCACCATGTAAAATACGATACCAGTATCAGTGTTTCGGAAAACGAAAAGGGTCGCACCTACGTGAGCAAGTACATATTGAAATTTTCATTATTTTATTGATAAAACAAGTATTTCCTAGCCTAAGAGTAATAAAACAGTAAAAAATAGTAAAACCCATAAATTTAGATATAATGTATAACTCACAGTATTGCATCATGTGAAATACTGTCCGATACCGTAAAATGTATTGGGGTCGCACCTACGTGAGCTAGCATATATATTATAATTTCCAGTAGTTTCATGATTTTATTGATAAAAAAACGTATTTCTTAGCCAAAAAATAATAAAACAGTAAAAAATAGTAAAAAACATAAATACTAACAGTATTGCACCATGTAAAATACGATACCGGTATCAGCGTTTCGGAGAAAGGCTCGCACCTATGTGAGATATGTTCATGGCTGAAAGAGTGAGAGAGATGTATCATGGGGTCTGATTGGCTTTTTCATTGAAGTTTGGTTCTCCCACCATCTTCCATTGGCCCACCTCACTCGTTCAGTCTAACTCAGGTGTGCGCCGTTCACGTTGTGCTTATTAATACATTTTGCTTGTGATTTTCTTACTTGCGTATTTTAACCTTTGCAATGCCTCCCAAGCATCCTTCATCTTCTGAGGCTTCTGGTAGTGAGCCTAAGTGGCAAAGGAAGATGTTAACCATAACAGATAAGGTGAAACTCTTAGATATGTTGAAAGAAGGAAAAAGGTTTACGGATGTCGGCCTCTATTTTGGTCTCAAAGAATAACAGCCGTAAAGCTGTTATTGGCTGCAGAATAATTTCCTCTGGCGTCTACAAACTCATTACCACCTCATTCACGGTAAGTTTACCTATCACGTACATATAAATTTACGTTGCATGCTGTTATTTATAAACTAAAGGGTGGTTTTTTAACAGTGCAAGGAGGGTGTATACAGTAAACGTAAAAATAATTGTAATATACCTATGTACATGAGTATGTCACGTCATTACCACCTCATTCACAGTAAGTTTATCTATCACTTTCATATAAATTTACGCTTGCATGCTGTTATTTATGAAGTAAAGGGTGGTTTGTTAACAGTACAGTGAGGGTTTATACAGTTTATACATTGTAAACGTAAAAATAAATTAAAATATCTATGTACATATAGGATGATCCTACTTCGCGAAAATTCCTGTCTCACGCCGGGTCCCGGAACCGAACCTTCGCGATAAACGAAGGAACACTGTAACTATATATACATGCACACATATTCACATCCAAGTGCATATAAAGCATAAAAAGTAAGATATTGAACAAAATTGAAAAATAAAAATAAATATATTGCGAAAAAGATGAGACTAATGCTAATAATAATATAAATAACAATAGTAATAATCCTAAAAATAATACTAATACCAGAAATGCTAGCAATTGTAACAATAATAACAACCAATACAATAATAAAAATAATAATATAAATAATGACATAAAACAACAGCAACAAAAATAATAAAGATAATAATGATAATAGTGAAGTAAACTGCAAATAGAGAAAAAATAAATAAATACTTGAAGAACACTTTTTCCACCACTTTATACCAGAAGTCAACCTTTATTGCTGGGAGAAGGGAATCCCTTTCAATATTTTCTTGATATTGGATAATGCCACTAGCCACCCACAACACTTGGATGATTATCATCTGGATGTGAAAGTTGACTATCTGTCTCCTAACACAACTTCACTCCTTCAGCCAATGGATCAAAGTGTAATAGCCAGTTTTAAGAAATATTACACTCGTCGTACGTACAAGCAAGCATTGAAGGTAGTGGATGATTAAAGTACATTGATACTGCATGGCATAAAGTTACCAAGACCCTTATGTAAGGTATCTGGAATGCTTTACGCCCACAGTTTGTCAATGATTTTAAAGGATTTACACCAGAGGAGGAGATCAAGAAAATCCTTGAAAATCTCATCAACATAAGCAAGGAGCTGAACCTTTACTTGGAGGAAGAGGACTTTGAAGAGACGTTAGACTCACATTCTCAGGAACTGCCAAATGACAGTCTAATGGAAATGGAAGCCTTGCAAATAGGAGAACAAAAAGAGGAAGAAGAGAAGCTTGTCCCTTTGAATAACTTTGAAACAAAGTTGATGGCCGAGGGGTTTTCTTTTATAGAGAAAGGTCTCACTAGTTTAAAGAACCAGGACCTGAATGCTGGGAGCTCCTCAAAACTAGCAAATATAATTCATGATGCCATGCAGTGTAATGCTTCATATACAACGATGAGAATAAAATGACAGTGCAAACTTCCTTAGAACAAGTTTTCAAGAAACGTGAAGATCCCCAGAAAATATCGAACAAGTGCAAGATCCCTTAGAAATCATAGAACCAGTGTCTTCAACCTAAAATGTTTCATTTCCGTTGTCTTCTATTTCACACGCCACCATCTCCTACCCATTCACCTCCCATGTCGACGATCCAATGCCAATGTAACTCTGCAAAACCTTACCATCTCTCATCTGTCACTTCAAACCTACTCTACCAGTTTCAAAGGTTAGTATTATTACTACAATTTATTAATATCAGCATCATTACAATTAATGTAGTCACCGCGGCTCAACCGGTGGCGTCCGCGACTCTGAGGCGTCAGGTTGAGGGTTCGTGCCCCATCACGGTCTGGGGTTAGCAAGGGCATGCACTCAGGGTAACGATTACATCTGCCAAAACAAGTCCTTCGCAAGGAGGCAACCGTCCTAGCCCTTGGTTGAAAAGGGAGTCCGTGACATAAAACCAGATCCTATCATTACAATTAATATAATTTATGTTTGGCAGTTGTGAAGCGAAACAGGTTGTGGATAGAGTCGGGAGGATGGGCTGTGGCACTCCAGCAGTGCCATCTGAACGGTCGTTAGCTCCCTCGTCATTGCCCATAGAGCAAAGTAAGCCCCTTATTGCTTTCTTTACTTGATGTTGGCTACCCCCCAATTAAAGGGGGAAACAGCCAAGATAGATAGATAGATAGATAATTTATGTTTTATTATAGTACTGTGTTTACGATAAAAAAACAAGTGTACGTACAGAATTACATAACTCCGCAACATCTTACCATCTCTCGTCCATCATCTCAAACCTCCTCTACCAATTTCAAAGTTTAGTACATTACTGTACAGCATTATTATTACAATTTATTAATTTTATTATCATTATCAAAATTTATTAATATGTTTCATGTTTTATTACAAAAACTGTCTTTACGATAAGACATAAAATGCATATGTTTTACCCAGTGTTCTATTACAGTACTGAGATTAGGGTGAGAAAACAAATGGACAATATTACGTAACTCTACTACACCTTACCATCTGTCATCCATCACCTCATTCCTACTCTAACAGTTTCAACTGTTACCTAAACAGGTATTACTGTATTATTATTATTGCTATTATTATTATTACAATTTATTAATATAATCCATGTTTTATGTTTTATTGTGTCTTTTCTATTACAAAACTAACGTATTATGTTCTAACCAGTTTTAAACGTGAAAGTAACTACTTTACTGTACAATATTATTACTGTATTAAAATTTATTAATATATTTTGTTTTCTTAAAATGCCTTTGGGATTAGTAAACATATGTATTATGGTCGAACACAACTTTATTCTGTTACATACATGATATAGGAAGGCTTGATAAACATATACAGTACTGTACACAAAATACAGTTCTGTACATTCAAAATATCAACTTACGAACATTTCAAATTACGAACGCCCATACGGATTGTAACTTGTTCATAAGCAGCAAAGGGTCTATAGCAGCTCAAGGACAAGGCAAAAATAAAAGAATGATACACAACAGGAAAAAGACAGGCTGAAAGATTAATCTATGTAATGAAGACCAAGAGATATGGCAGGAATAGGTCCTGAGATGATGCTAACTCTGCTTTTTGAAGGAAGACATGTCATAAGAATTAAGATAGACAGAGCGAGGAAGAGTTCAAGAGTCTGGAGGTGGAAGGGAAGAAGCATCATCGACCTATTCATGAGCTAAAAATCTCCATACAGTACTCAAGAGAGAGGTCGCTTGGCAAGTGTTTCATGGCCTCGGCAGTGGGGGAGGCATGCCTTAGACTCAACCTTATCGAGGAGATAAGAAAAGAAGCACCCATATGTGCGAGCAGTATTCCAAGCAGGGACAAACTGCAGAGAGGAATAGTATTGACGAATATGAAACAGAAACCCCAATTATTTAGATGCAGATATAGAATCTGGATTATGTGACTTCTTCAAAATTAGTTAAAGGCCAACTGGATCCTAAATACAGTATGTATAGAATTAAGCGGACGGTCGGCAAAGGTTTCGGGGGGAGACAGCCAAAAGCTGTATTTCTGAGGCATTAAATTTAACAACATTTTGGGTGCCACACTCAGATACATTCTGTAAATAGGAGATGAGAGCTCAAGAAAGAGTGATGAGAAACTGATTACCAGTATCAGAAGGTTGGGAAAAGAAGGAAGAGGAAAAATGAAGAGTACAATTGTATGCAAAGGGATGGAGAAGAGAGGAGGGTGGGAAGCGGAGTAGATCGTTGAGGACGAGAAGGAACAGAGTAGGTGACAGTCCAGAACCCTGTGGAACACCAATGGAAACTGGGAAGGAGTTAGAAATTGCACCATCAACAACCACTGAAAGAAAATGGTCAGAGAAAAATTGGAAATCAGAGAACAAAGAGAAAGGTAAAGCCATAAGCAGGAAGTTTGGCTAACAGAGCTTTGTGCCACACTCTGCCGAAAGTCTTAGATATATCATGGACGACAATAAAGGAGTCCCCATAGTTCTCCAAAGAAGATGACCAAACGTGAGTGTGATGGGACAGGAGGTCACCAAAGGATCTAGCCTTGCAGAAGCCGTACTGGTGATCGGAAATAAGTGAGTTAGATTCAAGATGTTCCAAGAAGTGAGAATTGAGCAAAGTTTCAAATACTTTAGCAATAGCAATGGCTAAGGCAATTGGTCTTCAATTGGTAGGAATAGAATGGTAATCTTTATTAGGAACAGACTGAACTAGAGCGTGCTTCCAAAATGAAGGACAGATACTGGATGAGAGAATGAGGCAAACAGACAGCAAAGCACAAGAGCTAGTTCATCAGAAAATTCCTTAAGAACCTTCCTGGGATACCTTTGGGTCGGGATGCCTTATTTGTCTTTAGAGTGCAAAGAACCTTATGACCTTTGCATGAAGAAAGAATAAGGGAGGGCATAGGGTTAGGGAATGGTACAGTACAAGGAACAGGTGGGCTGGAAATTGCTTACGGAAGAGATTACAGAAAAATGAAAGCCAAAGAGAGTGGCTTTGTCATTGGGAGAGCAAGCTATGGAAACATCAGGATGGATGTGAGGGGGAAAGCCAGAGTAAAAGAAGTTTTTGGAGAGGTCTTGGCTAAGGACCAGAAACATTTATCAGTTGGAGAGGAGTAAGGCCATTAACTTTCATTCTTAAAAAGGAAGCTTTAGACCTTCAAATCTGAGCAGTGCAGCGATTCCTAGCCATAATAAAAGCAGAGCGAGTTAAATCAAGAGAGACTTGGTATGATCAGTTTGCCTGATTTCTGGTCTGAATAGTCATGGAGCAGGCATGGTCAAATCAAGGAATAGGAGGAGAAAAAGTGTTAATAGAGGAAGAGATAAATACTTCAATTTCTGAGGTAATGATCTCAATAACTTTTAGGACTACCTGATCAGGGTTGCGAGTCCAAAAGCAGTAGCCATCCCATGGTAAACCAAAAAGCAAGTTACACATATCAGTTGGAGAGGAGTTAAGGCCATTAACTTTCCTTCCTAAAAAGGAAGCTTTAGACCTTCAAATCTGAGCAGTGCGGCGATTCGTAGCCATAATAAAACCATGGCGAGTTAAATCAGGAGAGACTTGGTATGATCGGTATGCCTGATTCCTAATCTGCATAGTCATGGAGCAGGCACAGTTAAACCAAGAAATAGAGGGAGAAAAAGTGTTAATAGAGAAAGGGATGAATGCCTCCATTTCCAACGTAATGATCTCAGCAACTTTTACGACTACTTAATCAGGGTTGCGAGTCCAATAGCAGTAGCTATCCCATGGGAAACAAAAACCAAGTTACACAAATCATTAAGCTGGGTAAACTCAAAATGCCAAAGACAGCACTGAGTAAGAGGAATTGATGGAAGGGGAGTGAAAATGGAAGAGATTGAGATCAAAGAGTTGTCAGGGTTACCAAGAGGCGAAAGTACTGTATATGAATGGTTTGTAGGATTAGAAATAAATCCTACAAACTTGGGAACATGAGTAAGATGTTTGATAATCTGCTCGAAATTGTGAGTGACAGAGAAAGCAAAGGCCTCACTCACTACCACATCAGTGAGAAGAATGAAACCACTTACTGTGGTGTACAATGAAGACTTCAATGTAGAAAACTTCAGCATGTGGATGAGAAGATAGCAAGATCTCATATCAAGAGGACTGATATTCAATTAAGGACACAAAGTCAGTGGAGTTAGGAGAGCTGTAGCAGAAGCATAGAAATATAGTGGTATTGGGGAGATAGATCTTCAGCCTGAGAACATCAAAGTCAGAAGATTCAAGCTGCAAGAACCTTGCACTAGGAGTGTTAATGCTACAGTAGGCACAGACCCCACCTTTGGAATAGAAACGAAAATACAAGTGAGAGATTTGAAATGGGTCAGGGGATGGATGGCTTGACAGCTACTTTTCAGAAAGAAGGAGAAGGAGGTTAGGGAGAATGTACCCAAATGCTATTCCATAGATGAAAGATTACAATGCAAATGTAACAACTTGCCGATGATACCAATATATATATAGATGTGTCCAATCCCAAAAAGAAGGGAGCCTTTTTACAACAAGACCTGGATAGACTGGAAGAATGGTCAAAAGACTGGATACTGTTCTTCAAAGTTGAAAAATATAAGTGTATGCATTTAGGAGTTGGAAGCATAATATTGTAATACACTAAGTATGAGAGTTATTTGGCAGTCACAGAACAAGAGAAAGAGTTGGAAGTACAGATGCTCCCTACTTAAAAACAACCAAGTTACGAACATTAACAGATACGAACAAAAACCTACCCATGTATTAATGTATGTATTACTATACTGTACTGTATTATTACATTATCATTACTGTATTAAATTCATTAATACTGTATACTTATGTTTTAAGTAGTAGCTAACTGTCATTAGCCTAAGTACTGTACAGATTTGCATATGCATGAACGGTACAGTACATTTTTTTGCCTAAAAAAACTCACAAACAATTCTACTTACGAACAGACTTCTGGACCCTTAATCGCTCGTAAGTTGGGGAGTGTGTGTATATATAAGTACAGCTTTGAAAGTGGCAGATCACATTAAAACAATAACAATAAGGCAAGTCGAATGTTACGAATAATAAAAACTCATTTACATATTTGAATGAAGAGAAGCTTTAGATAAATAAATTATATGCACGACACCATCTTGAGTATACAGTACAAGCTTGATCACCTTATCTCCAAAAATATATAGAAACAGGAAAAAAGTCACACATAAAAAGTCACAGGTTAGGTTAGGTTAGACTTTTTTCCTAGATTCAAAATAGCACTCGCATTACTGAATCTCCCACACACAGAAAGATGCAAGAGACTGAGGAGTACAACATTAGAGAGAAGGCTTAGAGGAAACATGATAGAGGTGCTTAAAGTAATGAAAGGATTAGAACATATAAATGCCGATACGCTATTTCAAAAAATCAAAATGCGAAACGGGGTTGTAACTGTATGATTTACAAGAAACAATGCTTTTAAAATATCATATATTACTTTTTCCTCAAATAGTAGGTAATAGTTGGAACAGTTTGCCAACACACGTTATATATGCCACAACAATAAATAATTTTTAAAGTAAATGTGACAAGCATAAGATGAAAGAAGAGAAGAAATATTTTAACTGGTAGAGAGTGGAGGCGAGCAAATATTCCATAATAACTCTCGTCAAATGCAACTGGTAAGATTCTGAAAAGCTTGAGGTGTTCTGAATTAGTACGTTTGTTTTTGTCGGAAATCACTATTTTTTTTATGTTAGGGTTGATATTCATAACCTAATCTAACCAAGCCTGACTAGGCAAAGACAACCTAACCCAAATTTGATCATTTACTTGCCTTAACTGCGTAAATTTGTGATTTATATAGCGTGGTAACACCAATGTATCAGGAAAGGGTGCTAAAAACGAATCTTAGCCCAATTTCTTTTTTCCAATAGTTTGAGGTCTTCTATTTGTTTTCTCGCATAGTACTATTTTCCTTGTTAGGGTCGATACTGGTGGGCGGGAGTGGGTCCTAAGACTAATATAACCATGGAACTCAATCTTTGAAACCTTACATACCTTAAGAGAGTGAATTTGGGTACTTATACAGCAGCACGGCACATATCAGTATGTGTTGGTAACATTGATTTAGCCGGTACACTATGGAAAGGGTGCATAAGACGTATTTTTACTCAAAAATACTTTTCTTTTTCAGCCGTCATACGATCCTAAGCATACCTTTGGGCTTTCCCCTACCGATAAATTGACTAAAATTTACAACGGGGTTATCACATTGAAGACCAGGATATGGAGTTCTGCCTTTATAACGCCACTCTTTAAGTGTTTCTTCTCTGGGTTGACGGATCGAGCCTCGTCCAGGCAAGAGAATTTAAGCTGTTTACTGGGGAGGTTACGGCAGTGGGTAGTTCGGACTCGTGCCGGTTGACGACCTTCTTACGGGTCGACAATGACCCGTTCCAACCATTCTTGAGTGGAGAATATAAAAAAAAGTTTTTTTTTTTTTTCTACATGATGCGATATGTATGAACAAACAAACATTTATTTTCATTTTTTTATGCAATGGTTATTCTTTTACAAAACTAGGAGTACACTTATAAGTCTTCTGTGGTTCATCTATAATGGGATAAGATTTGTTTTATACACTCTTCGCATCATCTTTGCCCTTGATGGGTAAAGATGATTCGAAGAGTGTATGTTACTTAAGATAATTTGGTTATGGCTTAGTTAAAAAGTAGATGGATGCATAAAACAAATATATACCCTATAATGTTCTTCTTTTCATTATTATCTGAGAATTATAGATTATTCCAAACAAGCTACCACAGTGCTAAATTTCCTTCACCTTTCAAAAAAGAAAAAGAAACAAAATTTATATATATATATATATATATATATATATATATATATATATATATATATATATATATATATATATATATATATATAGTGATCCTTCACTGTATCGCGTTTCTTGGCTCGCGTTTTCACTGTACCGCGATTTGCTTTGGCAAATTTTTTTAATTTTATTTTGGTATATGCAAAAATATTAAAATATTAAAAAGATAAAAATTTTCAGTATTTTCAATTTTTTATTGAAAAAAAACATATTTCATTATCTAATTGATAAAAAAAAATAATTTCCCAGCCTACGAATAATAAAACAGTAAAAAATAGTATAAACAAATTTAGATATACAGTATAACTCTCAGTATTGCATCATGTGAAATAGTGTCCGATTGCGTAAAATGTATTGGGGTCGCAATTAAATGAGCTAGCATATATATTTATATTTCCAGTAGTTTCATGATTTCATTGATAAAAAAACGTATTTCTTAGCCTAAGAATAATAAAACAGTAAAATATAGTAAAAAACATAAATACTAACAGTATTGCATCATGTCAAATACGATACCGGTATCAGCGTTTCAAAAAACGAAAAGGGTCGAACCTACGTAAGATAGTACATATTGAAATTTTCATTATTTTATTGATAAAACAAGTATTTCCTAGCCTAAGAGTAATAAAACAGTAAAAAATAGTAAAAAAAATAAATTTAGATATATAACTCACAGTATTAAATAGTAAAAAACATAAATTTAGATATATAACTCACAGTATTAAACAGTAAAAAACATAAATTTAGATATATAACTCACAGTATTGCATCATGTGAAATAGTGTCCGATAGCGTACAGTGTATTAGGGTCTCACCTACGTGAGCTAGCATATATTTTAAAATTTCCAGTAGTTTCATGATTTTATAAAAAAAAAAAAAAGTATTTCTAAGCCTAAGAATAATAAAGTAAAAAATAGTAAAAAACATAAATACTAGCAGTATTGCAACCTGTAAAATACGATACTGCTATCAGCGTTTCGGACAAAGGCTTGCACCATCTTCCATTGTCTCACCTCACTCGTTCAGTCTAACTCACGTGTGCACCGTTCACGTTGTGCTTATTTATACGTTTTGCTTGTGATTTTTTTACTCCCATATTTTAACCTTTGCAATGCCTCCCAAGCATCCTTCATCTTCTAAGGCTTCTTGTAGTGAGCCTAAGCGGCATAGGAAAATGTTAACCATAACAGATAAGGTGAAACTCTTAGATATGTTGAAAGAAGGAAAAAGGATTTAGGATGTTGGTCGCTATTTTGGCCTCAGTGAATAACACCCGTATAGCTGTTATTGGCTGCGGAATAATTTCCTCTGGCGTCTACAAACTCATTACCACCTCATTCACGGTAAGTTTGCCTATCACGTACAGATAAATTTACGCTTGCATGCTGTTATTTATGAAGTAAAGGGTGGTTTGTTAACAGTACAGGGAGGGTTTATACAGTTTATACGGTGTAAACGTAAAAATAGATTAAAATATCTATGTCCATATAGGCTGATCCTACTCTGCGATTTTCCTGGCCCGCGCCGGTCCCGGAACGGAACCTTCGCGAATATTGAAGGAACACTGTGTGTATATATATATATATATATATATATATATATATATATATATATATATATATATATATATATATATATATATATATATATATATATATATATATATATATATATATATATATATATATATATATATATATATATATATATATATATATATATATATATATATATATATATATATATATATATATATATATATATATATATATATATATATATATATATATATATATATATATATATATATATATATATATATATATATATATATATATATATATTTATATATATATATATATATATATATATATATATATATATATATATATATATATATATATATATATATATATATATATATATATATATATATATATATATATATATATATATATATATATATATATATATATATATATATATATATATATATATATATATATATAACATCTTTTAGGAGCGATCTACCCTTACTCACTCTCACCTATATGAAGAACTGAACAAGGAGTTTCAGTCAGTATTTACAGCAGAAAATACCCCACCCCCTCAGATTGCAGAGTTAGGTGCTCATGGCCCAGTATTAGAGAACATCATCTTTTCAGCGAAAGAGGTATGCAAAGTGCTGATGGAATTACATGTCCATAAAGCTACAGGTCCTGATGATATATTGCCTTATCTACTTAAGAAATGCGTTAAATCAATATCAACGGCACTATGAATCATATCTGAAAAGTCACCTGGAATCTTGGGAGATTCCAAGATGCTAGAAACTAGCAAACGTGATATCTATCTTCAAAAAGGGAAGAGGGTATAAAGCTCTAAATAATAGACCTGTTTCTTTGACCAGAATATATTGCAAAGTTATGGAAAAACTACTAAGAAAACACACATCTCTTCACAAGGAATCCTTCAACTTTTTGTCAGTGAGACAACATGGCTTCAGAGAAGGCAGATCAACAGTAACAAACTTATTAAAATTTAATGATAAAGTAAGCCAGATCCTACAGGAAAGAGAGGGCTGGGCAGATTGCATATTCCTAGATTTACAGAAGGCAATTGATACAGTCCCACATTGGAAACTTATTAAGAAGCTGCAAGCAATGGCAAGAATAAGTGGAAAAGTCTTGGAATGAATAAAAATTTACTTAGAATGAAGGGAACAGAGGGTTAGAGTAAGACACTCAGTGTTTGAATGGAAAAGGGTTAGTAGTTAAGTTTTGTGGAGACAATTTCAAATATGCTGTAGACATTATAGGAAATGCTGTACTCTTCTCTTTAAAACATAATTGTGCTGGAATTGCTGCTAACTGCTGCATTACAGTACATTCCATAATAGAAAATAGTGCAAAATAGGTTGAACAGCAAATGATTCCAAACATAAAATCAGAATAGTTAAAGCAGATCTAAATATATTTTAGATAAAACATAATAACCAATACTACAGTTTCCTCAACAGGGCTATGCGCAAAGGCAAAACAAAGTAAAATGCAGAACAAAAAAGAGTTAAGAGAGGAGTAAATCTGTGAATTTGTGGCATATACTTTCTATTAATTGTTTACATATTTGGAATGATCTTTTTTTTTTATCCTCAAATCCAAACTAGTATCTTTACGTGGGTCGACCTTCTTCTTTTGTAAAAGATATGCTCTCATCTCTGCAGCAGACATATTAAGGTTTAAGCAAGCAAAGAAATCTCTGCTGTGGAGCAGGGGAGGAAAATGTTCTGAGGTGCTGGGAATTTGAAATTGAGAATAGCTGCAAGTATTGTGGAAGAAGTCATCAGCCAAATAAATGTCGTGCTTATGGGAAAACTTGCAATAAGTGCAAGAAGAATAAAAATTTTGAGAATGTCTGCTTCCATCAATGAATTGCAAAGCATAGACATCCCACATGATGAACCTATAAAGACACTAGAAGGTTATGAATGTAAATATGATGCTGGAGTTAGATCATTTCTAGGGGTAGTCAATACATTTAGTAGACCAGATAGTGTTGGAGGTTAGGATGGTAGAGTGATTACCTAATTGTGTTTACGCGAAAGAGCCCAAAGCTCGTATCTTCCCATCTCCTGATTGGTTCCATTTTATACTTAGTGATACTTATCATACCTGTCCTTAAAACTATGGATTGAGATAGCATTAACTACCTCCTCGCTTAGCCAATTCCAATTATCAACTACTCTTACACTGAAAAAGTATTTCCTTACATCCTGCGAAGAAGTTTTCTTACGAAGCTTCAAACTATGGCCTCTAGTTCTAGAGCCAGCCATATCAAAATATCGATCCCTATCCACTCTATCATAACCATGAAGGAATTTAAAGACTGTCACCATATCCCCCCTCCCTCTTCTAGCTTCGAGTGATGGTAAGTCTAATTAACTCAGCCTCTCATCATAACTGAGATTGCGTATTTCTGGCACCAGTTTCGTGGCATGTCTTTGAACTTTTTCAAGCTTAGCTATGTGCTTTTTCAAGTGCGGATTCCAAAAGGGGGCTGCATATTCGAGTTTTGGCCTCACATAGGTTACATAAATATTTCTGAACATTTCCTTATCCATGTGCCTGAAGGCTACCCTTACATTTGATAAGAATGCATATGCTGCCCTTACTATGCCATTTATATGTATTTCTGGAGACAAATCTGCCAGTATGTTTACTCCTAGATCTCTCTCATTTCCTGTCTCTTGAAGTTGTACTCCAGCCACCGAGTAGTCAAGCTTGGGCCTTCTTGCACTTGTACCCATTCTCATTTCCTTACATTTTGAAGTATTGAATTTCATTAGCCACTTTTCTGACCACTCATGCAGATTATTTAGATCCTCCTGAAGTTCTCTACCATTGTTCTCGTTTTTTACTTTCTTCACAATCTTTGCATCATCTGCAAACATATTCATGAATGAATTTACAGACTCTGGTAGATCATTTACATATACAAGGAACAAAAGTGGCCCTAAAACTGAACCCTGTGGAACTCCACTACTAACTCTTCTCCATTCAGACACTGAGTGTCTTACTCTAACCCTCTGTTCCCTTCCTTCTAAGTAAGTTTTTATCCATTCCAAAACATTTCCACCTATTCTAGCCATTGATTGCAGCTTCCTAATAAGTCTCCCATGTGGAACAGTGTCAAACGCTTTCTGGAAGTCTAGGAATATGCAATCTGCCCAGCCCTCTCTTTCCTGTAAGATTTGGCTTACCTCATCATAAAATTCTAATAAGTTTGTTACCGTTGATCTACCTTCTCTGAAGCCATGTTGCCTTACTGACAAAAAGTTGAAGGATTCCAAGTGAAGAGAGATATGTTTCCTTAGTAGTTTCTCCATAACTTTGCAAACTATGCTGGTCAAGGAAACTGGTCTATAGTTCAGAGCCGTATCCCTCCTTCCCTTTTTGAAGATAGGTATCACATTTGCTTGTTTCCAGCATCTTGGAATCTCCCCCGACTCCAGTGACTCCTTAAATACGATACTTAGTGCCACTGATATTGTGTTTGTGCATTTTTTAAGCACATGAGGGGATATGTCATCGGGACCTGTAGCTTTATGAACATCTAAATCCATCAGCGCTTTGCATACCTCTGTGGCTGTAAGGTTGATGTTCTCTAATACCGGCCCTTGAGCTTCTATCACTGCAATCTGAGGGGGTGGGGTATTTTCTACTGTAAATACTGACTGAAACTCCTTGTTCAATTCTTTGCAGATCTCTTCATCCGTCTCAGTGATGCTTCCATCCGTTCTCTTTAGCCTTAAAACCTGTTCTTTTACCTTCAGTTTTCCTCTGATAAAGCTGTGGAAAAGCTTGGGATTTTCTTTAGCCTTCCTGGTGATGTCCTTCTCATAGTCTCTCTCTGCCTCTCTCCTTTTACTTAGGTAGTCATTTCTTGCTCTTTTGTAGGTTTGCCAGGCATTTATGTTTTTTCTCCTCCTATACCTTTTCCAGCATTTGTCTCTCCACTCCTTAGCTCTTTTACACCCATTATCGAACCATTTCTCTCTGGCATGAATTACACCTACTTTGGTGACAGGTATGCAGCAATCTACTATCTTCCCATATTTCTCACAAAAGATGTCATACATTTCTTGTACAGATTTGTTGTAAAATAAGGTTCTCCAGTCAATAACTGCAAAAAGCTCATTCATTTTGATGTAATCTCCTTTCCGATAGTTCCTCCTCATGTCCTCAGTACCTCTACTCTCAGGAAGAATATCTTCAATGATATACTCCATCAACAACACACAGTGGTCACTCTTTCCAATTGGTGGTTCATACTCAATTTTTTCAATATCCAACACATTATCTGTGAACACTAGATCAAGTAGTGATGGCTCATCCCCACCCCTGGCCCTTGTTGGTTCCATTACATGTTGGTGTAGGAAATTCCCTTGTACGCAATCTAGGAATCTTGCCCCGAATGAGTCCTCACCACTGTGTGGGTCAAGATTTATCCAATCTATCTCTTTATTTTTTTTCCCGTGAAATGTTAACAACTGAGTTTATGACTTCAATAGTACCTATATGACTTTCCTCATAAACTTCAAGCCTATTTTGGTTCCTTGGTGGGTTGTACGCAACAGTGTTGTTAAGATTCTGTTTTATTAAGGGGACTCAAAGTACCGAGTGTTGGGGTTAAGATTAGGATGGTAGAGTGCTGTTAAGATGCTGTTTTTACTAAGGGGACTCAAAGTACTGAGCTCGGTTAAGAGCTCACAATCAGACAGGACAGATATTTGTACTTGAACACCCCATCTCTATTACCATTAGTCGGTTAAATGAAACTCAGAATTCAACTTTCTTTTAATTTTGGAAATGCAATGACATTAAAAGAATTGAATTTTTCTAATAAAATTTTATGAAATGCTGCCTCGAATCCCGGAGGTGGTGAGCACGAATTCGTTTCCCGGCACCACGGACATATGCCAAGACTTTGGCCTCAACTCGATGATTACCTCTGTCACACAGTAAGAGTAGAATACAGGACACTGCAATTTCAGAAACAGAAATGACACACTGTTTATAATGGGAAACTGAAAGCATGAGCACACATATAATGGGTTTCCAATGTCATTCTACTGGATAAAAATATATTGGTTATTCACAGCTAACCAGAAATATTTATGCTACCAAAATAGCATACAAAACCATTAATTCTTCACTGGTTTTAAAGGAAAACAATATATTCACAATAAATGAAGAATAAGCAAGACAAATACAGTACTGTATGTATTCCTTAAAGTGTGGGCAACCACAAAAGTTGCAATGCTTATTACTGATTTACAATTAATATGGTAAAACACTCTATTTAGGATAAAGGAAGAATCTACGAGATAAATACAGCATTCATTCACTTTTGGTTATCAAGACCTGTTTGCAATGAAAAAAAGGGTGCAAAACCACCTTTTGAGGTATTTGCAACTTATAACTCAAAACACTTTATCCCCAACATATGAAGAATTAGCAAGATAAATACAGTATGCATTCATTAAATTGTGGTTAACAGGAAATATTTGCGAAGCCAACAGGGTAAAATTACCTTTTAATTCTTTGCAGATTATAGCATAAAACACTTTAGCTAAATGATGAATTATTTGCTATTTATATAGCAATTAGCTTTATTGGCGAGTTTTTGACGTAAAACACTTTATTTACGATGATAGAAAGAGGTGAAATGAAATTAGAATTTATTAGGAAAAGAGATAGATTTTTACGGGCTCATAATCAGTCTTCAGAGGATGAGATTTTCGTTTATCACATTCAATGAAAAGAAACTTCTTAGCAATGTATATCAGCTGTAATTTACAGGTTAAGGAATTTACTTTGGCATGTGAGATTCCAGTTTGGTAATCTACAAAATTTCGTGTGTAAGGGAATGGAATCTGAGAATAAAAAAATCCGTAAGATTTAGCCAGTAACGAATGTAACTAATTCTCGAAAATAAACCAATTTGCTTGACCCACGAGCTTTACCATACACTATCCCTCACCTTGTTGTGCTAGATGAATTCCTGTGAAGATGCCACGTAAATAAGGTTTGAAATAAACTTAGACTGCTCAGGCGAGATGTTGCCTCTTCGAAGTTTGGGCGCCAACGGAGGACGCCTCATTGTCCCTCCTGGTGAGTTCATCTGTAGGATACATTTTCTAGAGCAGTAACTGGCTCTGATATAATTTAAGGACTGTTTTAGTGGTGGTCCCTGGCAGGCAATTATAGCAGAGATGCAAGGGAGAGACAGTATTTTTAGGTGCAGCAAGTGGAAGCAAATAAAATAAAACGAGAATAATAATGAAAAATAAGGTTACTGGTAAACAATCTCCAGAATGTTCTTGGCTCGTAGCAGACGGAAAATAGGAGCAGCCTTTATATCGGGGCTATGCTTCTACACGTACAAGAAGAGTAAATAAGGTATATTTAAAATTAGCTATAAGCTAAAATATAAATTGCAAATTATCATAATCTGCAAAAGTCAAGAAGTGGGAATTATTTTTTTTAGTTAGAAAATAACAGTTAAGTTACTAAATTAATTAATAAAACATCTAACAGCCTCTGGTGACTTTGAGCGAAACACTCTGTCACAAAGGCCCTTTTTAGAGAATATTGATTTAGCAAAATTCTACTACAGAAGGCGAAAAAAGAACAGAGGAAGTTACGGTGACTTCAGTGTTATTATGAGGGATGAGATATCCTTTTCATGGAAAAGAACAAATGAACAATAAGAATGGAATCCACCACTGGAACATATCATACTATTAGGAAAAGTGAACAAGTCTTGTAAACAAAACGTTAAATGACATGCAAAGCATAAAGGAAATGTGATCAAATTCAAATTTCAAGAAAATTAAATCACAATTAGATATCAGTGAATATCAATATTTAAGTTTATGAATGCCTCACATGCAAGAAGGCAATAATATAATATACAAAAAAATACAGTATACGCAAATGTAAAATATGAACCACGTCGTCATTAACATTGGCGACTGGATTTAAAAGTTTCAGCTATTCAACACTAAACTAAAATGTTTCTGCCATGTTCTGGCTTTCAAAGTCCCACAAAAGGAAATACAAAACTACTATCAGAGAATTATTCTTCATCTTTTTCGTCTTCCATTAGGAATAACGTTTGTACGCTAAAATAAACAAGTACAGTACAGTATTAAAGACATAAAAGATAAACAACACATTAGAGAAGTAATCTTTACCGACTAGTCAAATTTAGGCTAACAGCACCAGCTTCATCATATGAGGGTAACGACCGTCGACTTAGTAGATCAACAAGGTCATTGTCCTTGCCATGAACATGTTGGGCAGTGAATTTGAAAAGATTCAGGTAAAGTGCCCACCTTTTCAGGCGAGGATTTAGCTTGTCTGCAGTCTGTAAATATAGGAGAGGTCGGTGGTCGGTTCTCAGTGTAAAATGTTGGCCATACAGATGGACTTCAAATTTCTTTATGGCCCAATATGCAGCTAGAGCTTCCTTCTCCACGGTGGAGTAATTTCGCTCTGCAGGGCGAAGCCTGCGGCTTGCATATCGCACTGGAGCTACTTCTGCTGAGTTGTCTGATCGGGCTTGCAAGAGCACGGCACCCAGGCCTTCGTCTGAGGCGTCGGTCTGCAAGATAAATGGAAAATCAGGGTTTACCAGTTGTAATACTGGCTCACCCGCCAATGCTTCTCGGAGCTTGAAAAATGCTCTCTCCGCTTCATCTGTCCATTGGATAGAGGAGGATTTACTTTGCTTCGAGGAGGTAATTTGCTGCAATGGGGCAGCGATAGTATTAAAGTGTGGAATGAACCGTTGGTAGTAGCCGACACTACCCAGGAATGATCTCAGTTGAGTGACAGTGGCAGGTTTCTCCATATCCATAATAGCTTGTACCCTGTCATGTAAAGAGGACATAACTCCTTCTCCAACCACGTGGTAACTCCTTCTCCAACCACGTGGCCGAGATACTGCAATTGTGTGAAAACAATCTCGCATTTGGAAGGCTTCAAATGAAGTCCATGCTGGTTCAGACGAGTGAGAACTCTGCGGAGGGTCTCGAGGTGCGATGGCCAATCCTGAGAATGCACCAGGATGTCGTCTATAAAGCATGAAACATGGTCGAGATCCTGTAGTACTATCCTCATGAGTCTGCTGAAGCAGCCAGGGGCATTTACCATACCAAAAGGCATGACCCTGAACTGGTATAGACAATATCTTGTGGAAAAACTGTAAGAGGCTTGGTAGTCTCGCTCAATGGGACTTACCAAAATCCACTGGCCAAATCCAACTTGGACAGGTAACGGGCTTGGGAAAGCAACGAGAAAATATGCTCAGCATCAGCAATGGGCTCTCCATCAAAGATGGTACGGGAGTTAAGCTTACGACAGTCAAGGCAGAACCTGTGACTGCCTTCTCGCTTACGCACTGCCAGTAACGGCGAACACCAAGGCGAAATGCTCTTTTCAACTATTCCGAGGCGGACCCAAGTGTCAAGATCTTCCTTCAGCCGTAAGGACAGCTGGTGGGGAAAACCATAGGAATGCCGAAATGGCTCTGGGTCAGTCAATCTGACATGATGCTCAAGGGTAGTGGTCATGCCTGGGAGGTCGTTGAAGACATTCTCATAGTCCTACTAGCTTGTTCAGCTGTTCCTGTTGACTCGGTTGCAGTCTGGAGTTAATAATGCAATTACTCACACTTTCTTTTCGGTGTGTGGGAATGGCAGGATCCTTACCATCATCAAAAGCTAAGCTTATGTCTTCAATTGCAAGGGCGGTGGCTGTGGCCAGAGGGGCTTCTTCCGAAAAACTCCACTCCCGTAAGTCTGTCTCCACTGCAAGGGTGGAGTATTCCAATATAGGAAGTAAGGGGTGGCTATAATGGAGCACCTGTGTTGCTGCAGCCTCGGAGGTTCTGTTGATACTGGGGGCATCTATAGGGGTTGCTGGGAGCGCCAGCGCAGAATCCCTGTGGGCCTCCGGGTCCTCACAATAAAGCTTCAGCTGGTTAATGTGGTATTTTAGGTTATTGCCATCAACATTTAGCACATAATTATCAGGGGTCACCCGGTGTACCACAGTGTACGGTCCTTTCCAGCGTAGCATTAGCTTGCGGGTATCTGTTGGAAGAAGTAACAGAGCTCGATCTCCGGGTGTCAGGGCACGACGCCGCGCACGCTTGTCAAAGAGGAGCTTGGCAGTTTGCTGGTGACCCTTAATGGCTAATTGTGCAGTTTTCCAAGCCTTTTTGAGGTGAGACGAAAACTTCAAAATATACTCATGAACGTCCCTATCGTCATCTTCGATGGTAGGTGAATCCCAACATTCTGCCAAGAATTCTACTGGGCCTCTGACCTTATGACCATAAATCAGCTCGAAAGGCGAGTATCCAGTAGTGTCGTGGGGCGTGTCTCTGAAGGAGAAAAGTGCAGCAGGGACGTACTTGTCCCACTGCCTAGGTATATCTATCACTAGCTTGCGCAAACATCGCTTCAATGTCCCGTTATAGCGTTCGCATGCTCCATTTGATTGGGCATGATAGACACTCGTACAAATATGCTTCATTTCTAAAAGGTTACAGAAAGCCTCAAAGTGCCTACTTGTAAACTGACTTCCATTGTCAGAAGTGACCTGCTCAGGAAAGCCAACCCTGGAGCAGATTTCAAATAGGGCATGAGCGACTGCTTCAGTTGTGATAGAAGACAGTGGCACTGCATCTGGGTACCTTGTTGCCAGGTCAACATATACCAGGAGGAATTGTTTCCCCGTGGACGAAGCTGGATTAATAGGACCTAGTATGTCCATAGCGACCTTGGAAAATGGCTCCATTGAGAGCTTAGTTATCCCCAGGGGAACTTTTGGTACCGGTGCCGTTGAGGTGGATTGACAGACAGGGCAGGAGCCTACATATCTGTCTACCACGGTTTACATGTTTGGCCATGCAAAAGCCTTCTGAAGGACGTGCCGAGTTTTTGCTTTGCCTCTGTGTCCACTCAGAGGTAAATGGTGTGCCACATACATAGCCTGGCATCGCAACGAAGCGGGCACCACCAACTGTTTAAAGGTGTGGCCATCTTTAGTCACATGCCTACGAAGTACTCCATCTTCAAAGACGTAAGTGATCTGGCCTCCTCCTCTCACCGTGAAGGTCCTTCTCTCAGTGGCCTGCTGCATCCAGCGTTTGATGCTGGGGCAGTCTTGCTGCAATTTGGCAAAGTCTGGACGGGACTTCAATGGCTCGAGAGGTGCATCATCTGGTAAAGGAGGGGGAAACTCTCCGCGTTCCACATTACGTGTACTGACTGCAGCAGACTCAATGGAGTCAGTCGGAGAATCGTCCATATTCTTGGCATCGAGGCCAGGAGTTGCTGCTGAAATGGCTTCAAGTGACTTCCCCTGAGGGAAGTTATAACGAGAAATGCCCTTATGGTAGAGGTCGGCCTGGAAAGTAGGAACTAGGTTCAGTGCACGACCCATCAAGACAGGGTACATAAGCTCAATCATTGCCACAGCTGGGGCTTTTCCCTTGTAGTATTTGCAATCCAGGTCAATGACAAAGCAGCGTCGTATTTGGGGTGTTCCTTCAGCAACCCGCCCACGAACGACTTCGCCGGTATAATCTTCATCCTTGACGAATCTCTCGTCAACAAATATGCCATTGGCCCCTGTGTCGAGGGCTATCTCAACCTCCACACCATTTATGGTTTCTAGGCATTTTGGGATCATTACCAGATCATCATGTTCAATGAATTCCACATTGGCATGTTTGTGTGGTGGTTCCTCGGCATTATCCTCATTGGCCCTTTCTGGCCCTGTTTCCACAACATGGGCTGAGTGAGTGGCCAGATGTTGTGTCTGGGATTAGGAACAGTGAGTCATCTAGACGTAAGATATATAAAGAAATTAACCCATCTTTTGACGTACATCATGTTTATAAGGAAAGACACACTATTAATGAACTGCACAGACTGTTATTTACTCGTTTTCGCGTGTGTGGACATTCATTGGTGTGTGAGACAGGGCAGTGGAACAGGCGAGGGCGGGGGCGGTTGCTGCCAGAGGAACGTTTGTGTATGTGTGGTGATGTACAGAATGAACGACATGTGGTTCAATATTGTCCGCTCACCGGTCAACTTAGGCAGAGTCATAATTTTGATACTTTGGAACAGTTAATGCATTCTGATCAATTCACGCCTGATACCGTATGTGACAAAGTGTTTTGCTCAATGTCAACAGAGGCTGTTAGATGCCTTATTAAATAAAATTAGTAACATAACTGTTATTTTCTAACTAAAAAAATTAATTCCCTTTAACATAACTGTTATTTTCTAACTAATAAAATAATTCCCACTTCTTGACTTTCGCAGATTATGATTATTTGCAATTTGTATTTTAGCTTATAGCTAATTCTATATAGTTTATTTACTCTTCTTGTACGTGTAGAAGTATAGCCCCAATATAAAGGCTGCTCCTATTTTTCTGTCTGCAACGGGCCAAGAAAATTAAGAAACACAGAACCAGTAACCTAACTTTTCATTAGTATTCTCGTTTTATTTTATTTGCTTCCACTTGTTGCACCTAAAAATACTGTCTCTCCCTTGCATCTCTGCTATAATTGCCTGCCAGGGACCACCACTAAAATAGTCCTTAAAATGAAATCGGAGCCAATTACTGCTCTAGGAATGTCTCCTACAGATGACGTCACGAAGCACAACGAGGAGACGCTCTTTTTTGGCGCCGAGACTGCCCAGAGGCAACATCTCGCCTGGGTGGTCTAAGTTTATTTTCAATATTTTACGTGGCATCTTCACAGGAATTCATCTAGCACAACAAGGAATTCATCTAGCACAACAAGGTGAGGGATAGTGTATGGTAAAGCTCGTGGGTCAAGCAAATTGGTTTATTTTCGAGAATTAGTTACATTCGTTACTGGATAAATCTTATGGATTTCTATTCTCAGATTCCATTCCCAGTCACACGAAATTTTGTAGATTACCACACTGGAATCTCACATGCCAAAGTTAATTCCTTAACCTGTAAATTACAGCTGATATATATTGCTGAGAAGTTTCTTTTCACTGAATGTGATAAACGAAAATCTCTGAAGACTAGTTATGAGCCCATAAAAATCTATCTCTCTTCCTAATAAATTCTAATTTCATTTCACCCCTTTCTATCATCGTAAATAAAGTGTTTTTTTACTTCAAAAACTCGTCAATAAAGCTATTTGCCAAAAAGCCAAATTGCAAATATTCAAAAGGTAATTTTTCCCAGTTGGCTATGCAAATATTTCTTGTTAACCACAATTTAATGAATGCATACCGTATTTATCTTGCTAATTCTTCATATGTTGGGGATAAAGTGTTTTGAGTTATAAGTTGCAAATACCTCAAAAGGTGGTTTTGCACCCTTTTTTTTCATTGCAAAGTTCTTGATAACTAAAAGTGAATGAATACTGTATTTATCTCGTAGATTCTTCCTTTACCCTAAATAGAGTGTTTTACCATATTAATTTCATATCAGGAATAAGCATTGCAACTTTTGTGGTTGCCCACAATTTAGGGAATACATACAGTACTGTATTTGTCTTGCTTATTCTTCATTTATTGTGAATATATTATTTTCTTTAAAACCAGTAAAGAATTAATGTTTTGTATGCTATTATGGTAGCATGAATATTTCTGGTTAGCTGTGAATAACCTATATATATTCATCCAGTAGAATGACATTGGAAACTCATTATATGTGTGCTCATGCTTTCAGTTTCCCATTATAAACAGTGTGTCATTTCTGTTTCTGAAATTGCAGTGTCCTGTATTCTACTCTGCCTGTGTGACAGAGGTAATCATCGAGTTGAGGCCAAAGTCTTGGCATACGTCCGTGGTGCCGGGAAACGAACTCATACTCACCTCCTCCGGGATTCGAGGCAGCATTTCATAAAATTTAATTTGAGAAATTTAATTCAATTCTTTTAATGTCATTGCATTTCCAAAATTAAAAGAAAGTTGAATTCTGAGTTTCATTTAACCGACTAATGGTAATAAAAATGGGGTGTTCAAGTACAAATATCTGTCCTGTCTGTTTGTGAGCTCTTAACCGAGCTCAGTACTTTGAGTCCCCTTAGTAAAACAGAATCTTAAAAACACTCTAGCATCAAACAAACCCCCACATAATTGGCGCCCGAACAGGGACGTAAACAGACAGACTGATTTTATAAATTTATTTTTATTTTGCTTTTTAACATTGCACCTGAAACCCGATTACCATTGGCTCGATTATTGAGATGAATGAATCTTAGGCTGCACACGAAAATTTTCGCGCTAGAAACGTTGCGGATAAGAAATTTTTCTTTGTTTTCAATATTAATTATGGTAACTAATATTTTCTTGTTTCCCATGTGGTAAACAATATTTCAGGAAATCTACATGAGATTATGTGGTAACAGACTTTAGAAATTTTGCATGACGAGAAGACGTGTTATATAAAATTTCATTTATTTGCGTGATAAGATTGAGTTTTAAAGCATTCGTGTTTTATATATCCGTTAAAGGGTGATACTTGTTAGGAATTGTTTAATTTCCTTGGAATTAGGAATTGGGAGAAAGCATATTAAGTATTTTTGCTTATAATTGTGTTTTATATTCAAGCATTGACTGCTTATAGATTGGAAGAAAAACTTTGGTGTCATTTATCGAGCCTAGGCTAAGCCTTTCATGTGTCTGAGTTGTCACATGAAAATAAATTTTCTCACTACTAGTAGAAATGTGTAATCTGGCTGCCTAGTAAGCTGTTAGCTTATCGTTGGTGTATTTTGCATAGGATCTGTGCCCTTTTGGTAACACTTCAGAATTTTACATACGACATTTTATTTGTGGGTACTGCCATATACGCGCTCATACGCAGGCACGACCGCGATACTGTACTTGTTCGTATTACTTACGACATTTTATTTGTGGGTACTGCCATATACGCGCTCATACGCAGGCACGACCGCGATACTGTACTTGTTCTTATTACTTACGACATTTTATTTGTGGGTACTGCCATATATGCGCTCATACGCAGGCACGACCGCTATACTGTACTTGATTGTACTCTCAGGCACTGGGTGCTAGTCGGTAAAATTCGTGTTGCTCATTCCTTTCATTGCACAATAACCGCAGGTACTGCCACGTATTGCTGTTAAGCAGGCACGACTGCCATTCTGTATTGCCAGTGTTTCATGCACTGTTTTGCAACATATTGTTGCTGTTGCACTTGATTGTGTTGCTCATTCCTTTCATTTGCACAATAACCGCAGGTACTGCCACATATTGCTGTTAAGCAGGCACGACTGCCATTCTGTATTGCCAGTGTTTCATGCACTGTTTTGCAACATTTTGCTGCTGTTGCACTTGATTGAATTTTGAGTCACTTTTATGGTGAGATTTTGAGATCACTTTTACGTTCAAGTTTGAACTGTGGTGTTGTGTGGTTCTTTCATTTTTTTTCCTACTAGTGTATTGTAGAGATTTGTTTTTTTTGTGTGGTTGTTCTGGCACTTCGTTATTGACTGTTTAGGAAACCAGGCAGTCACAGGAAACAAACATGGAAACCATCAAAACATTCGATGAGGAGCGTTACCTAGACATACTGATTGCTAGGGGTGAGAGATATGGTTTTTCCCCAAGACAGGAGCTCTTCGAATGGGCTTATGAGAGGATGGTTGAACGCCGAAATAAGCTGGAGGCACAAGCACGTGAGGAGGCACAAGCAAAAGCACAACGTGAGGAGGCACAAGCACAACATAAACATGAGCTTGTGCTTGCTCGGTTTCGAGCGGGAATCCCAGACAGTAGTCCTTTATCCGGAAATAGAGATTACAGGAACGGGAAGCACAAGAGCCCCTTGCAGAACTTCAATCGTCCAGCTCATCCTCCTCACACTCCTAAGTCTTATTACGGCCATGCACCCACACTCAAGAAGGATGACCCGGTAAGACCTAAGCCTCAGCAGTTAAGAGGCAAAGGCCATTACTCTGCTCCACCTTCCCAGGGTTTTCAGCCAAACTCTAAGAGCCACCACGCTCCCTCACACAGCGGCGGCCCACATAGCCGTCTGGCCACTCACTCAGCCCATGTTGTGGAAACAGGGCCAGAAAGGGCCAATGAGGATAATGCCGAGGAACCACCACACAAACTTGCCAATGTGAAATTCATCGAACATGATGATCTGGAAATGATCCCAAAATGCCTAGAAACCATAAATGGTGTGGAAGCTGAGATAGCCCTCGACACAGGGGCCAATGGCATACTTGTTGACGAGAGAATTGTCAGGGATGAAGATTATACCAGCAAAGTCGTTCGTCTGCGGGTTGCTGAAGGAACACCCCAAATACGACGTTGCTGTGTCATTAACCTGGATTGCATATACTACAAGGGAAAAGCCCCAGCTGTGGCAATGATTGGGCTTATGTACCCTGTCTTAATGGGTCGTGCACTGAACCTAGTTCCTACTTTCCAGGCCGACCTATACCATAAGGACATTTCTCGTTATAACTTCCCTCGGGGGAAGTCACATGAAGCCATTTCAGCAGCAACTCCTGGCCTCGATGCCAAGAATTTGGACGATTCTCCGACTGACTCCGTTGAGTCTGCCGCAGCTAGTAAACGTAATGTGGAACGCAGAGAGTTTCCCCCTCCTTTACCAGATGATGCACCTCTAGAGCCATTGAAGTCCCGTCCAGACTTTGCCAAATTGCAGCAAGACTGCCCCAGCCTCAAACGCTGGATGCAGCAGGCCACCGAGGGAAGGACCTTCACGGTGAGAGGAGGAGGCCAGATCACTTATGCCCTTGAAGATGGAGTACTTTGTAGGCATGTGACTAAAGGTGGCCACACCTTTAAACAGTTGGTGGTGCCCGCTTCGTTGCGCCGCCAGGCTATGTATGTGGCACACCATTTACCTCTGAGTGGACACAGAGGCAAAGCAAAAACTTGGTATGTCCTTCAGAAGGCTTTTGCATGGCCAAACATGTACACCGAGGTAGACAGATATGTAGGCTCCTGCCCTGTCTGTCAATCCACCTCAACGGCACCAGTACCGAAAGTTCCCATGGGGATAACTAAGCTCTCAATGGAGCCAATTTCCAATGTCGCTATTGACATACTAGGTCCTATTAATCCAACTTTGTCCACGGGGAAACAATTCCTCCTGGTATATGCTGACCTGGCAACAAGGTACCCAGATGCAGTGCCACTGTCTTCTATCACAACTGAAGCAGTCGCTCAAGCCCTATTTGAAATGTGCTCCAGGGTTGTCTTTCCTGAGCAGGTCACTACTGACAATGGAAGTCAGTTTACTAGTAGGCACTTTGAGGCTTTCTGCAACCTTTTAGAAATCAAGCACATTCGTACGAGTGTCTATCATGCCCAATCAAATGGAGCATGCGAACGCTATGACGGGACATTGAAGCGATGTTTGCGCAAGCTAGTGATAGATATACCTAGGCAGTGGGACAAGTACGTCCCTGCTGCACTTTTCTCCTTCAGAGACACGCCCCACGACACTACTGGATACTCGCCTTTCGAGATGATTTATGGTCATAAGGTCAGAGGCCCAGTAGAATTCTTGGCAGAATGTTGGGATTCACCTACCATCGAAGATGACGATAGGGACGTTCATGAGTATATTTTGAAGTTTTCGTCTCACCTCAAAAAGGCATGGAAAACTGCACAATTAGCCATTAAGGGTCACCAGCAGACTGCCAAGCTCCTCTTTGACAAGCGTGCGCGGCGTCGTGCCCTGACACCCGGAGATCGAGCTCAGTTACTTCTTCCAACAGATACCCGCAAGCTAATGCTACGCTGGAAAGGACCGTACACTGTGGTACACCGGGTGACCCCTGACAATTATGTGCTAAATGTTGATGGCATTAACCGGAAATACCACATTAACCAGCTGAAGCTTTATTGTGAGGACCCGGAGGCCCACAGGGATCCTGCGCTGGTGCTCCCAGCAACCCCTATAGATGCCTCAAGCATCAACAGAACCTCCGAGGCTGCAGCAACACAGGTGCTCCATTATAGCCACCCCTTACTTCCTATATTGGAATACTCCACCCTTGCAGTGGAGACAGACTTACGGGAGTGGAGTTTTTCTGAAGAAGCCCCTCTGGCCGCAGCCACCGCCCTTGCAATTGAAGACATAAGCTTAGTTTTTGATGATGGTAAGAATCCTGCCGTTCCCACACACCGAAAAGAAAGTGTGAGTAATTGTATTATTAACTCCAGACTGCAACCGAGTCAACGGGAACAGCTGAACAAGCTATTTGAGGACTATGAGAACGTCATAGAGCCATTTCGGCATTCCTATGGTCTTCCCCACCAGCTGTCCTTACGGCTGAAGGAAGATCTTGACACTTGGGTCCGCCTCGGAATAGTTGAAAAGAGCATTTCGCCTTGGTGTTCGCCGTTACTGGCAGTGCGTAAGCGAGATGGCAGTCACAGGTTCTGCCTTGACTGTCGTAAGCTTAACTCCCGTACCATCTTTGATGGAGAGCCCATTGCTGACGCCGAGCATATTTTCTCGTTGCTTTCCTAATCCCGATACCTGTCCAAGTTGGATCTGGCCAGTGGATTTTGGCAAGTCCCGTTGAGCGAGACTACCAAGCCTCTTACAGCTTTTTCCACAAGATATGGTCTATATCAGTTCAGGGTCATGCCTTTTGGTATGGTAAATGCCCCTGGCTGCTTCAGCAGACTCATGAGGATAGTACTACAAGATCTCGACAATGTTTCATGCTTTATAGACGACATCCTGGTGCATTCTCAGGATTGGTCATCGCACCTCGAGACTCTCCGCAGAGTTCTCACTCGTCTGAACCAGCATGGACTTCATTTAAAGCCTTCCAAATGTGAGATTGGTTTCACACAATTGCAGTATCTCGGCCACGTGGTTGGAGAAGGAGTTATGTCCCCTATACATGACAGGGTACAAGCTATCAAGGATATGGAGAAACCTGCCACTGTCACTCAACTGAGATCATTCCTGGGTAGTGTCGGCTACTACCAATGGTTCATTCCACACTTTAATACTATCGCTGCCCCTTTGCAGCAACTGACCTCCTCGAAGCAAAGTAAATCCTCCCCTGTCAAATGGACAGATGAAGCGGAGAGAGCATTTTTCAAGCTCCGAGAAGCATTGGCAAGTGAGCCAGTATTACAACTGGTAAACCCTGATTTTCCATTCATCTTGCAGACCGACGCCTCAGACGAAGGCCTGGGTGCCGTGCTCTTGCAAGCCCGATCAGACAACTCAGCAGAAGTAGCTCCAGTGCGATATGCAAGCCGCAGGCTTCGCCCTGCAGAGCGAAATTACTCCACCGTGGAGAAGGAAGCTCTAGCTGCATATTGGGCCATAAAGAAATTTGAAGTCCATCTGTATGGCCAACATTTTACACTGAGAACCGACCACCGACCTCTCCTATATTTACAGACTGCAGACAAGCTAAATCCTCGCCTGAATTGGTGGGCACTTTACCTGAATCTTTTTAAATTCACTGCCCAACATGTTCATGGCAAGGACAATGACCTTGCTGATCTACTAAGTCGACGGTCGTTACCCTCAAATGAGGAAGCTGGTGCTGTTAGCCTAAATTTGGCTAGTCAGTAAAGATTACTTCTCTAATGTGTTGTTTATTTTTATGTTTATCTTTTATGTCTTTAATACTGTACTGTACTTGTTTACTTTAGCGTACAAACGTTATTCCTAATGGAAAACGAAAAAGATGAAGAATAATTTTTTGATCGTAGTTTTATATTTCCCTTTGTGGGACTTTGAAAGCCAGAACTTGGCAGTAACATTTTAGTTTAGTGTTGAATAGCTGAAACAGTTTTAAATCCAGTCGCCAATGTTAGTGACGACGTGGTTCAAATGTTTAATTTGCGTATACTGTATTTTATTTTGTATATTATATTATTGCCTTCTTGCATGTGAAGCATTCATAAACTTAAATATTGATATTCACTGATATCTAATTGTGATTTAATTTTCTTGAAATTTGAATTTGATCACATTTCTTTTATGTTTTGCATGTCATTTAATGTTTTGTTTACAAGACTTGTTTACTTTTACTAATAGTATGATATGTTCCAGTGGTGGATCCCATTCTTATTATTCATTTGTTCTTTTCCATGAGAAGGATATCTCATCCCTCATAATAACATTGAAGTCACCGTAACTTCCTCTGTTCTTTTTTCGCCTTCTGTAGTAGAATTTTGCTAAATCAATATTCTCTAGAAAGGGCCTTTGTGACAGAGTGTTTCGCTCAATGTCAACAGAGGCTGTTAGATACCTTATTAAATAAAATTAGTAACATAACTGTTATTTTCTAACTAAAAAAATTAATTTCCTTTAACATAACTGTTATTTTCTAACTAATAAAATAATTCCCACTTCTTGACTTTCGCAGATTATGATTATTTGCAATTTGTATTTTAGCTTATAGCTAATTCTATATAGTTTATTTACTCTTCTTGTACGTGTAGAAGTATAGCCCCAATATAAAGGCTGCTCCTATTTTTCTGTCTGCAACGGGCCAAGAAAATTAAGAAACACAGAACCAGTAACCTAACTTTTCATTAGTATTCTCGTTTTATTTTATTTGCTTCCACTTGTTGCACCTAAAAATACTGTCTCTCCCTTGCATCTCTGCTATAATTGCCTGCCAGGGACCACCACTAAAATAGTCCTTAAAATGAAATCAGAGCCAATTACTGCTCTAGGAATGTCTCCTACAGATGACGTCACAAAGCACAACGAGGAGACGCTCTTTTTTGGCGCCGAGACTGCCCAGAGGCAACATCTCGCCTGGGTGGTCTAAGTTTATTTTCAATATTTTACGTGGCATCTTCACAGGAATTCATCTAGCACAACAAGGAATTCATCTAGCACAACAAGGTGAGGGATAGTGTATGGTAAAGCTCGTGGGTCAAGCAAATTGGTTTATTTTCGAGAATTAGTTACATTCGTTACTGGATAAATCTTATGGATTTCTATTCTCAGATTCCATTCCCAGTCACACGAAATTTTGTAGATTACCACACTGGAATCTCACATGCCAAAGTTAATTCCTTAACCTGTAAATTACAGCTGATATATATTGCTGAGAAGTTTCTTTTCACTGAATGTGATAAACGAAAATCTCATCCTCTGAAGACTATTTATGAGCCCGTAAAAATCTATCTCTCTTCCTAATAAATTCTAATTTCATTTCACCCCTTTCTATCATCGTAAATAAAGTGTTTTTTTACTTCAAAAACTCGTCAATAAAGCTATTTGCCAAAAAGCCAAATTGCAAATATTCAAAAGGTAATTTTTCCCAGTTGGCTATGCAAATATTTCTTGTTAACCACAATTTAATGAATGCATACCGTATTTATCTTGCTAATTCTTCATATGTTGGGGATAAAGTGTTTTGAGTTATAAGTTGCAAATACCTCAAAAGGTGGCTTTGCACCCTTTTTTTCATTGCAAAGTTCTTGATAACTAAAAGTGAATGAATATTGTATTTATCTCGTAGATTCTTCCTTTACCCTAAATAGAGTGTTTTACCATATTAATTTCATATCAGGAATAAGCATTGCAACTTTTGTGGTTGCCCACAATTTAAGGAATACATACAGTACTGTATTTGTCTTGCTGATTCTTCATTTATTGTGAATATATTATTTTCTTTAAAACCAGTAAAGAATTAATGTTTTGTATGCTATTATGGTAGCATAAATATTTCTGGTTAGCTGTGAATAACCTATATATATTCATCCAGTAGAATGACATTGGAAACTCATTATATGTGTGCTCATGCTTTCAGTTTCCCATTATAAACAGTGTGTCATTTCTGTTTCTGAAATTGCAGTGTCCTGTATTCTACTCTGCCTGTGTGACAGAGGTAATCATCGAGTTGAGGCCAAAGTCTTGGCATACGTCCGTGGTGCCGGGAAACGAACTCATACTCACCTCCTCCGGGATTCGAGGCAGCATTTCATAAAATTTAATTTGAGAAATTTAATTCAATTCTTTTAATGTCATTGCATTTCCAAAATTAAAAGAAAGTTGAATTCTGAGTTTCATTTAACCGACTAATGGTAATAAAAATCGGGTGTTCAAGTACAAATATCTGTCCTGTCTGTTTGTGAGCTCTTAACCGAGCTCGGTACTTTGAGTCCCATTAGTAAAACAGAATCTTAAAAACACTCTAGCATCAAACAAACCCCCACACCGTATGTATGATAATTCATAATATTTTAGCATTGTATTGAACGGTGAAGGTATGGAGACCATGTTTATTTTTTGCAGTGAATTGCTCATTTCATATTGCCAGTTATGCCATCTATATTTGATAACGGTTTAGTTTTTGGACTACAATTTAAACTTTTGATTTTAATTTTTATATGAGTTTTGTATTATCGAAGAGAGTATCTAATCTACTATGCTATGTATATAATTTATCGATGTATTTTGTGGTCAATAAAGTATCTATCTATCTATCTATCTATCTATCTGGGCCGCCGCTGTGTGAAGGAGCGTGGTTGCTCTTAGAGTTTGGCTGAAAACCCTGGGAAGGTGGAGCAGAGTAATGGCCTTTGCCTCTTAACTGCTGAGGCTTAGGTCTTACTGGGTCATCCTTCTTGAGTGTGGGTGCATGGCCGTAATGAGGCTTAGGAGTGTGAGGAGGATGAGCTGGACGATTGAAGTTCTGCGAGGGGCTCTTGTGCTTCCCGTTCCTGTAATCTCTATTTCCGGATAAAGGACTACTGTCTGGGATTCCCGCTCGAAGCCGAGCAAGCGCAAGCTCATGTTCACGTTGTGCTTGTGCCTCCTCACGTTGTGCTTGTGCCTCATCACTTGCTCTCTTCTCCAGCTTATCTCGGCGCTCAACCATCTTCTCATGAGCCCATTCGAAGAGCTTCTGTCTTGGGGAAAAACTGTATCTCTCAACCCTAGCAATCATTATGTCCAGGTAACGCTCCTCATCGAATGTTTTGATGGTTTCCATGTTTGTTTCCTAAACAGTCAATAACAAAGTGCCAAATCAAACACAAAAAAAACAAATCTCTACAATACAGTCGTAGAAAAAAAAATTAAAGAACCACACAACACCAAGGAGAGAAAGAAAAATCTACTATGCTATGTATATAATATATCGATGTATTTTGTGGTCAATAAAGTATCTATCTATCTATCTGGGCCGCCGCTGTGTGAAGGAGTGTGGTGGCTCTTAGAGTTTGGCTGAAAACCCTGGGAAGGTGGAGCAGAGTAATGGCCTTTGCCTCTTAACTGCTGAGGCTTAGGTCTTACTGGGTCATCCTTCTTGAGTGTGGGTGCATGGCCGTAATGAGGCTTAGGAGTGTGAGGAGGATGAGCTGGACGATTGAAGTTCTGCGAGGGGCTCTTGTGCTTCCCGTTCCTGTAATCTCTATTTCCGGATAAAGGACTACTGTCTGGGATTCCCGCTCGAAGCCGAGCAAGCGCAAGCTCATGTTCACGTTGTGCTTGTGCCTCCTCACGTTGTGCTTGTGCCTCATAACTTGCTCTCTTCTCCAGCTTATCTCGGCGCTCAACCATCTTCTCATGAGCCCATTCGAAGAGCTTCTGTCTTGGGGAAAAACTGTATCTCTCAACCCTAGCAATCATTATGTCCAGGTAACGCTCCTCATCGAATGTTTTGATGGTTTCCATGTTTGTTTCCTAAACAGTCAATAACAAAGTGCCAAATCAAACACACAAAAAAATAAATCTCTACAATACAGTCGTAGAAAAAAAAATGAAAGAACCACACAACACCAAGGAGAGAAAGAAAAATCTACTATGCTATGTATATAATATATCGATGTATTTTGTGGTCAATAAAGTATCTATCTATCTATCTATCTATCTATCTGGGCCGCCGCTGTGTGAAGGAGCGTGGTGGCTCTTAGAGTTTGGCTGAATACCCTGGGAAGGTGGAGCAGAGTAATGGCCTTTGCCTCTTAACTGCTGAGGCTTAGGTCTTACTGGGTCATCCTTCTTGAGTGTGGGTGCATGGCCGTAATGAGGCTTAGGAGTGTGAGGAGGATGAGCTGGACGATTGAAGTTCTGCGAGGGGCTCTTGTGCTTCCCGTTCCTGTAATCTCTATTTCCGGATAAAGGACTACTGTCTGGGATTCCCGCTCGAAGCCGAGCAAGCGCAAGCTCATGTTCACGTTGTGCTTGTGCCTCCTCACGTTGTGCTTGTGCCTCATCACTTGCTCTCTTCTCCAGCTTATCTCGGCGCTCAACCATCTTCTCATGAGCCCATTCGAAGAGCTTCTGTCTTGGGGAAAAACTGTATCTCTCAACCCTAGCAATCATTATGTCCAGGTAACGCTCCTCATCGAATGTTTTGATGGTTTCCATGTTTGTTTCCTAAACAGTCAATAACAAAGTGCCAAATCAAACACAAAAAAAACAAATCTCTACAATACAGTCGTAGAAAAAAAAATTAAAGAACCACACAACACCAAGGAGAGAAAGAAAAATCTACTATGCTATGTATATAATATATCGATGTATTTTGTGGTCAATAAAGTATCTATCTATCTATCTATCTATCTATCTGGGCCGCCGCTGTGTGAAGGAGCGTGGTGGCTCTTAGAGTTTGGCTGAATACCCTGGGAAGGTGGAGCAGAGTAATGGCCTTTGCCTCTTAACTGCTGAGGCTTAGGTCTTACTGGGTCATCCTTCTTGAGTGTGGGTGCATGGCCGTAATGAGGCTTAGGAGTGTGAGGAGGATGAGCTGGACGATTGAAGTTCTGCGAGGGGCTCTTGTGCTTCCCGTTCCTGTAATCTCTATTTCCGGATAAAGGACTACAGTCTGGGATTCCCGCTCGAAGCCGAGCAAGCGCAAGCTCATGTTCACGTTGTGCTTGTGCCTCCTCACGTTGTGCTTGTGCCTCATCACTTGCTCTCTTCTCCAGCTTATCTCGGCGCTCAACCATCTTCTCATGAGCCCATTCGAAGAGCTTCTGTCTTGGGGAAAAACCGTATCTCTCAACCCTAGCAATCATTATGTCCAGGTAACGCTCCTCATCGAATGTTTTGATGGTTTCCATGTTTGTTTCCTAAACAGTCAATAACAAAGTGCCAAATCAAACACAAAAAAACAAATCTCTACAATACAGTAGTAGAAAAAAATGAAAGAACCACACAACACCAAGGAGAGAAAGAAAAAAAAATCAACACCACAGTTCAAACTTAAACATAAAAGTGATCTCAAAACCTCACCATAAAAGTGACTTAAAATTCAATCAAGTGCAACAGCAGCAAAATGTTGCAAAACAGTGCATGAAACACTGGCAATACAGAATGGCAGTCATGCCTGCTTAAAAGCAATATGTGGCAGTACCTGCAGTTATGGTGCAAATGAAAGGAATGAGCACACAATCAAGTGCAACAGCAACAAAATGTTGCAAAACAGTGCATGAAACACTGGTAATACAGAATGGCAGTCATGCCTGCTTAACAGCAATATGTGGCAGTACCTGCGGTTATCGTGAAAATGAAAGGAATGAGCAACACAATCAAGTGCAACAGCAACAAAATGTTGCAAAACAGTGCATGAAACACTGGTAATACAGAATGGCAGTCGTGCCTGCTTAACAGCAATATGTGGCAGTACCTGCGGTTATTGTGCAAATGAAAGGAATGAGCAACACAATCAAGTGCAACAGCAACAAAATGTTGCAAAACAGTGCATGAAACACTGGTAATACAGAATGGGAGTCGTGCCTGCTTAACAGCAATACGTGGCAGTACATGCGGTTATGGTGCAAATGAAAGGAATGAGCAACAACGAATTTTACCGACTAGCACCCAGTGCCTGAGAGTACAAACAAGTACAGTATAGCGGTCGTGCCTGCGTATGAGCGCGTATATGGCAGTACACACAAATAAAATGTTGTAAGTAATACGAACAAGTACAGTATAGGAGTCGTGCCTGCGTATGAGCGCGTATATGGCAGTACCCACAAATAAAATGTCGTAAGTAAAATTCTGGAGTGTTACCAAAAGGGCACAGATCCTATGCAAAATACACCAACGATAAGCTAACAGCTTACTAGGCAGCCAGATTACACATGTCTACTAGTAATGAGAAAATTTATTTTCAAGTGACAACTCAGACACATGAAAGGGTTAGCCTAGGCTCGATAAATGACAACAAAATTTTTCCTCAAATCTATGAGCAGTCAATGCTTGAATATAAAACACAATTATAAGCAAAAATACTTAATATGTTTTCTCCCAATTCCTTAATCCCAAGGAAATATAAACAATTCCTAACAAGTATCACCCTTTAACGGATATATAAAACACGAATGCTTTAAAACTCAATCTTATCACGCAAATAAATGAAATTTTAAATAACACGTCTTCTTGTCATGCAAAATTTCTAAAGTCTGTTACCACATAATCTCATGTAGATTTCCTGAAATATTGTTTACCACATGGGAAACAAGAAATATTAGTTACCATACTTAATACTGAAAATAAAAAAAAAATTCTTATCCGCAGCGTCTCTAGCGCGAAAATTTTCGTGTGCAGCCTATAATTCATTCATTTCAATAATTAAGCCAATGGCAATCGGGTTTCATGTGCAATGTTAAAAAGCAAAATAAAAATAAATTTATAAAATTAGTCTGTCTGTTCGGGTCCCTGTTCGGGTGCCAATCTTGTTGGGGTTAAGACTAGGATGGTAGTGTTGTTAAGATGCTGTTTTTACTAAGGGGATTCAAAGTACCGAGCTCGGTTAAGAGCTCACAAACAGACAGGACAGATATTTGTACTTGAACACCCCATCTCTATTACCATTAGTCGGTTAAATGAAACTCAGAATTCAACTTTCTTTTAATTTTGGAAATGCAATGACATTAAAAGAATTGAATTTTTATAATAAACTTTTATGAAATGCTGCCTCGAATCCCGGAGTTGGTGAGCACGATTTCGTTTCCCGGCACCACAGACGTATGCCAAGACTTTGGCCTCAACTCGATGATTACCTCTGTCACACAGGCAGAGAAGGTAGATCAACAGTAACAAACTTATTAGAATTTTATGATGAGGTAAGCCAAATCTTACAGGAAAGAGAGGGCTGGGCAGATTGCATATTCCTAGACTTCCAGAAAGCATTTGACACTGTTTCACATGGGAGACTTATTAGGAAGCTGCAATCAATGGCTAGAATAGGTGGAAATGTTTTGGAATGGATAAAAACTTACTTAGAAGGAAGGAAACAGAGGGTTAGAGTAAGACACTCAGTGTCTGAATGGAGAAGAGTTAGTAGTGGAGTTCCACAGGGTTCAGTTTTAGGGCCACTTTTGTTCCTTGTATATGTAAATGACCTACCAGAGTCTGTAAATTCATTCATGAATATGTTTGCAGATGATGCAAAGATTGTAAAGAAAGTAAAAAATGAGAACAATGGTAGAGAACTTCAAGAGGATCTAAATAATCTGCATGAGTGGTCAGAAAAGTGGCTAATGAAATTCAATACTTCAAAATGTAAGGTAATGAGAATAGGTACAAGTGCAAGAAGGCCCAAGCTTGACTACTCGGTGGCTGGAGTACAACTTCAAGAGACAGAAAATGAGAGAGATCTAGGAGTAAACATACTGGCAGATTTGTCTCCAAAAATACATATAAATGGCATAGTAAGGGCAGCATATGCATTCTTATCAAATGTAAGGGTAGCCTTCAGGCACATGGACAAGGAAATGTTCAGAAATATTTATGTAACCTATGTGAGGCCAAAACTCGAATATGCAGCCCCCTTTTGGAATCCGCACTTGAAAAACCACATAGCTAAGCTTGAAAAAGTTCAAAGACATGTCACGAAACTGGTGCCAGAAATACGCAATCTCAGTTATGATGAGAGGCTGAGGGAATTAGACTTACCATCACTCGAAGCTAGAAGAGTGAGGGGGGATATGGTGACAGTCTTTAAATTCCTTCATGGTTATGATAGAGTGGATAGGGATTGATATTTTGATATGGCTGGCTCTAGAACTAGAGGTCATAGTTTGAAGCTTCGTAAGAAAACTTCTTTGCAGGATGTAAGGAAATACTTTTTCAGTGTAAGAGTAGTTGAAAATTGGAATTGGCTAAGCGAGGAGGTAGTTAATGCTATCTCAATCCATAGTTTTAAGGACAAGTATGATAAGTATCACTAAGTATAAAATGGAACCGATCAGGAGACGGGAAGATACGAGCTTTGGGCTCTTTCTTGTAAACACAATTAGGTAATCACATGGACATGGAAATGTTCAGAAATATTTATGTAACCTATGTGAGGCCAAAACTCGAATATGCAGCCCCCTTTTGGAATCCGCACTTGAAAAAGTACATAGCTAAGCTTGAAAAAGTTCAAAGACATGCCACGAAACTGGTGCCAGAAATACGCAATCTCAGTTATGATGAGAGGCTGAGGGAATTAGACTTACCATCACTCGAAGCTAGAAGAGTGACGGGGGATATGGTGACAGTCTTTAAATTCCTTCATGGTTGTGATAGAGTGGATAGGGATCAATATTTTGATATGGCTGGCTCTAGAACTAGAGGTCATAGCTTGAAGCTTCGTAAGAAAACTTTTTCGCAGGATGTAAGGAAATACTTTTTCAGTGTAAGAGTAGTTGATAATTGGAATTGGCTAAGCGAGGAGGTAGTTAATGCTATCTCAATCCATAGTTTTAAGGACAGGTATGATAAGTATCACTAAGTATAAAATGGAACCGATCAGGAGACGGGAAGATATGAGCTTTGGGCTCTTTCCCGTAAACACAATTAGGCAATCACAATTAGGTAATCACAGGACACTGCAATTTCAGAAACAGAAATGACACACTGTTTATAATGGGAAACTGAAAGCATGATCACACATATAATGAGTTTCCAATGTCATTCTACTGGATAAAAATTTATTGGTTATTCACAGCTAACCAGAAATATTTATGCTACCAAAATAGCATACAAAACCATTAATTCCTTACTGGTTTTAAAGGAAAACAATATATTCACAATAAATGAAGAATAAGCAAGACAAATACAGTACTGTATGTATTCCTTAAATTGTGGGCAACCACAAATGTTGCAATGCTTATTACTGATTTACAATTAATATGGTAAAACACTCTATTTAGGGTAAAGGAAGAATCTATAAGATAAATACAGTATTCATTCACTTTTGTTTATCAAGAACTTTGCAATGAAAAAAAAAAGGTGCAAAACCACCTTTTGAGGTATTTGCAACTTATAACTCAAAACACTTTATCCCCAACATATGAAGAATTAGCAAGATATATACAGTATGCATTCATTAAATTGTGGTTAACAAGAAATATTTCCAAAGCCAACAGGGTAAAATTACCTTTTAATTATTTGCAGTTTATAGCATAAAACACTTTAGCTAAATGATTAATTATTTGCAATTTATATAGCAAATAGCTTTATTGACGAGTTTTTGACATAAAACACTTTATTTAGGATGATAGAAAGAGGTGAAATGAAATTAGAATTTATTAGGAAAAGAGATAGATTTTTACGGGCTCATAGCCAGTCTTCAAAGGGATGAGATTTTCGTTTATCACATTCAATGAAAAGAAACTTCTTAGCAATGTATATTAGCTGTAATTTACAGGTTAAGGAATTAACTTTGGCATGTGAGATTCCAGTTTGGTAATTTACAAAATTTTGTGTGTATGGGAATGGAATCTGAGAATAAAAATCCGTAAGATTTAACCAGTAACGAATGTAACTAATTCTCGAAAAAAAAACAATTTGCTTGCCCCACGAGCTTTACCATACACTATCCCTCACCTTGTTGTGCTAGATGAATTCCTGTGAAGATGCCACGTAAATATGGTTTGAAATAAACTTAAACTGCTCAGGCGAGATGTTGCCTCTTGGAAGTTTGGGCGCCCTATGAGGACGCCTCATTGTCCATACTGGTGAGTTCACCTGTAGGATACATTTCTAGAGCAGTAACTGGCTCTGATATAATTTAAGGACTATTTTAGTGGTGGTCCCTGGCAGGCAATTATAGCAGAGATGCAAGGGAGAGATAGTATTTTTAGGTGCAACAAGTGGAAGCAAATAAAATAAAACGAGAATAATAATGAAAAGTTAGGTTACTGGTAAACAATCTCCAGATTATTCTTGGCTCCTAGCAGACGGAAAATAGGAGCAGCCTTTATATCGGGACTATACTTCTACACGTACAAGAGCAAATAAGGTATATTTAAAATTAGCTATAAGCTAAAATATAAATTGCAAATAATCATAATCTGCAAAAGTCAAGAAGTGGGAATTAATTTTTTTAGTTAGAAAATAAGAGTTAAGTTACTAAATTAATTAATAAGACATCTAACAGCCTCTGGTGACTTTGAGCGAAACACTCTGTCACAAAGGCCTTTTCTAGAGAATATTGATTTAGCAAAATTCTACTACAGAAGGCGAAAGAAGAACAGAGGAAGTTACGGTGACTTCAGTGTTATTATGAGGGATGAGATATCCTTCTCATGGAAAGGAACAAATGAACAATAAGAATGGGATCCACCACTGGAACATATCATACTATTAGGAAAAGTGAACAAGTCTTGTAAACAAAACATTAAATGACATGCAAAACGTAAAAGAAATGTGATCAAATTCAAATTTCAAGAAAATTAAATCACAATTAGATATTAGTGAATATCAATATTTAAGTTTATGAATGCTTCACATGCAAGAAGGCAATAATATAATATACAAAAAAAATACAGTATACGCAAATGAATAAACCAAGTCGTCATTAACATTGGCAACTGGATTAAAACAGTTTCAGCTATTCAACACTAAACTAAAATGTTTCCGCCATGTTCTGGCTTTCAGAGTCCCACAAAGGGAAATATAAAACTACGATCAAAAAATTATTCTTCATCTTTTTCATCTTCCATTAGGAATAACATTTGTACGCTAAAATAAACAAGTACAGTACAGTGTTAAAGACATAAAGGATAAACATAAAAAATAAACAACACATCAGAGAAGTAATCTTTACTGACTAGTCAAATTTAGGCTAACAGCACCAGCTTCCTCATTTGAGGGTAACGACCGTCGACTTATTAGAGCAGCAAGGTCATTGTCCTTGCCATGAACATGTTGGGCAGTGAATTTGAAAAGATTCAGGTAAAGTGCCCACCAATTCAGGCGAGGATTTAGCTTGTCTGCAGTCTGTAATTATAGGAGAGGTAGGTGGTCGGTTCTCAGTGTAAAATGTTGGCCATACAGATGGACCTCAAATTTCTTTATGGCCCAATATGCAGCTAGAGCTTCCTTCTCCACGGTGGAGTAATTTCGCTCTGCAGGGCGAAGCCTGCGGCTTGCATATCGCACTGGAGCTACTTCTGCTGAGTTGTCTAATCGGGCTTGCAAGAGCATGGCACCCAGGCCTTCGTCTAATGCGTCGGTCTGCAAGATAAATGGAAAATCAGGGTTCACCAGTTGTAATACTGGCTCATCTGCCAATGCTTCTCGGAGCTTGAAAAATGCTCTCTCCGCTTCATCTGTCCATTGGACAGGGGAGGTTTTACTTTGCTTCGAGGAGGTCATTTGCTGCAAAGGGGCAGCGATAGCATTAAAGTGTGGAATGAACCGTTGGTAGTAGCCGACACTACCCAGGAATGATCTCAGTTGAGTGACAGTGGTAGGTTTCTCCAAATCCTTAATAGCTTGTACCCTGTCATGTAAAGGGGACATGACTCCTTCTCCAACTACGTGGCCGAGATACTGCAATTGTGTGAAACCAATCTCACATTTGGAAGGCTTTAAATGAAGTCCATGCTGGTTCAGACGAGTGAGAACTCTGCGGAGGGTCTCGAGGTGCGATGACCAATCCTGAGAATGCACCAGGATGTCGTCTATAAAGCACAAAACATTGTCGAGATCCTGTAGTACTATCCTCATGAGTCTGCTGAAGCAGCCATGGGCATTTACCATACCAAAAGGCATGACCCTGAACTGGTATAGACCATATCTTGTGGAAAAAGCTGTAAGAGGCTTGGTAGTCTTGCTCAATGGGACTTGCCAAAATCCACTGGCCAAATCCAACTTGGACAGGTAACGGGCTTGGGAAAGCAACGAGAAAATATGCTCGGCGTCAGCAATGGGCTCTCCATCAAAGATGGTACGGGAATTAAGCTTACGACAGTCAAGGCAGAACCTGTGACTGCCATCTCGCTTACGCACTGCCAGTAACGGCGAACACCAAGGCGAAATGCTCTTTTCAACTATTCCGAGGCGGACCCAAGTGTCAAGACCTTCCTTCAGCCGTAATGACAGCTGGTGGGGAAGACCATAGGAATGCCGAAATGGCTCTGGGTCAGTCAATCTGACATGATGCTCAAGGGTAGTGGTAATGCCTGGGAGGTCGTTAAAGACGTTCTCATAGTCCTCTAATAGCTTGTTCAGCTGTTCCCACTGACTCGGTTGCAGTCTGGAGTTAATAATGCAATTACTCACACTTTCTTTTCGGTGTGTGGGAATGGCAGGATCCTTACCATCATCAAAAGCTAAGCTTATGTCTTCAATTGCAAGGGCATTGGCTGCGGCCAGAGGGGCTTCTTCCGAAAAACTCCACTCCCGTAAGTCTGTCTCCACTGCAAGGGTGGAGTATTCCAATATAGGAAGTAAGGGGTGGCTATAATGGAGCACCTGTGTTGCTGCAGCCTCGGATCTTCTGTTGATGCTGGGGGCATCCATAGGAGTTGCTGAGAGTGCCAGCGCAGGAACCCTGTGGGCCTCTGGGTCCTCACAATAAAGCTTCAGCTGGTTAATGTGGTATTTCCGGTTATTGCCATCAACATTTAGCACATAATTGTCAGAGGTCACCCGGTGTACCACAGTGTATGGTCCTTTCCAGCGTAGCATTAGCTTGCGGGTATCTGTTGGAAGAAGTAACAGAGCTCGATCTCCGGGTGTCAGGGCACGACGCCGCGCACGCTTGTCAAAGAGGAGCTTGGCAGTCTGCTGGTGACCCTTAATGGCTAATTGTGCAGTTTTCCAAGCCCTTTTGAGGTGAGACGAAAACTTCATAATATACTCACGGACGTCCCTATCGTCATCTTCGATGGTAGGTGAATCCCAACATTCTGCCAAGAATTCTACTGGGCCTCTGACCTTATGACCATAAATCAGCTCGAAAGGCAAGTATCCAGTAGTGTCGTAGGGCGTGTCTCTGAAGGAGAAAAGTGCAGCAGGGACGTACTTGTCCCACTGCCTAGGTATATCTATCACTAGCTTGCGCAAACATCGCTTCAATGTCCCGTTATAGCGTTCGCATGCTCCATTTGATTGGGCATGATAGACACTCGTACGAATATGCTTCATTCTAAAAGGTTACAGAAAGCCTCAAAGTGCCTACTTGTAAACTGACTTCCATTGTCAGAAGTGACCTGCTCAGGAAAGCCAACCCTGGAGCAGATTTCAAATAGGGCATGAGCGACTGCTTCAGTTGTGATAGAAGACAGTGGCACTGCATCTGGGTACCTTATTGCCAGGTCGACATATACCAGGAGGAACTGTTTCCCCGTGGACGAAGCTGGATTGATAGGACCTAATGTGTCAATAGCAACCTTGGAAAATGGCTCCATTGAGAGCTTAGTTATCCCTATGGGAACTTTCGGTACCGGTGCCATTGAGGTGCATTGACAGACAGGGCAGGAGCCTACATATCTGTCTACCTCGGCGTACATGTTTGGCCATGCGAAAGCCTTCTGAAGGACGTGCCGAGTCTTTGCTTTGCCTTTGTGTCCACTCAGAGGTAAATGGTGTGCCACATACATAGCCTGGCGGCGCAACGAAGCGGGCCCAACCAACTGTTTAAAGGTGTGGCCATCTTTAGTCACATGCCTACGAAGTACTCCATCTTCAAGGACGTAAGTGATCTGGCCTCCTCGTCTCACCGTGAAGGTCCTTCTCTCGGTGGCCTGCTGCATCCAACGTTTGAGGCTGGGGCAGTCTTGCTGCAGTTTGGCAAAGTCTGGACGGGATTTCAATGGCTCGAGAGGTGCATCATCTGGTAAAGGAGGGGGAAACTCTCCGCGTTCCACATTACGTGTACTGACTGCAGCAGACTCAATGGAGTCAGTCGGAGAATCGTCCATATTCTTGGCATCGAGGCCAGGAGTTGCTGCTGAAATGGCTTCATGTGACTTCGCCCGAGGGAAGTTATAACGAGAAATGTCCTTATGGTAGAGGTCGGCCTGGAAAGTAGGAACTAGGTTCAGTGCACGACCCATCAAGACAGGGTACATAAGCTCAATCATTGCCACAGCTGGGGCTTTTCCCTTGTAGTATTTGCAATCCAGGTTGATGACACAGCAGCGTCGTATTTGGGGTGTTCCTTCAGCAACACGCACACGAACGACTTCGCCGGTATAATCTTCATTCCTGACAAATCTCTCGTCAACAAATATGCCATTGGCCCCTGTGTCGAGGGCTATCTCAACTTCCACACCATTTATAGTTCCTAGACATTTTGGGATCACCTGCGAATTACCCCATTCGGTGAGTTCCACATTGGCAAGTTTGTACGTAGGTTCCTCGGCGTTATCCCCAGTGCCCCTTTCTGGACTTATTTCTACAGCATGGGCCATGTGCGTGGCCGGACGACTTTGTGGGCTGCCGCTGTGTGAGGGAACGTGGTGGCTCTTAGAGTTTTGCTGAAAACCCTGGGAAGGTGGAGCAGAGTAATGGCCTTTGCCTCTGAACAGCTGAGGCTTAGGTCTTACTGAGTTATCCTTCTTGAGTGTGGGTGCATTGCCGTAATAAGGCTTCGGAGTGTAAGGAGGATGTGCTGGACGATGTGAGTTCTGCGAGGGGCCCTTGTGCTTCCCGTTCCTATGATCTCCTTTCCGGTGAGAATCATGGCTTGCTGCGGGGGCGATACAACTCTGAGGACGAACCTTGGAATTGGCCCTTCTTGCCCTCATAACATCACAGAGACGTACTCCAGGCTGGTTGTGCTGGAGGTACTCGTCCACAGCAGCTAAACTTTTTTCATAGTCAATCTCATCCTTAAGCTGAGTCCTTACATATGCAACAACATCTGGAGGAAATTCATTGGCAATTGCATCAAACATCAAGAATGCATACAACTTCTCACGAGGACACTTTGCAACTCGTAACCAATCATTAAAGAGGTGAGCCTTGCGTTTGTCAAAGGTACTGCAGTTCTTCTCCTTCAATGGGAAAGCAGAAAGATACCCAGCATGACACTCAGCTGGTGAAAGGTTGTGTGAGGCCAGGAGTGTGCTTTTAACTTTCTCATAGTCCCTCAGTTGCATTTGGTCGAGCTCACTGACCAGGGCGATCAGACGGGGTGGCATGGAGGCTAACAGCCAACGACTCTTCTCAGCCTCTGTGCCTTCGTTAACTGCCACAAGACTTTCGAAAGAGCGGATGTAAGTATCAAGCGGTTGCCTGCCATCGTCTTCGTATTTCGGTATTGGGGAGGGCCTCTCACGAGGCTGGTTTCCATTTCCAGTTGAAAGACCACTGTCTGAGAATCCCGCTTGAAGCCGAGCAAGCGCAAGCTCATGATCACGTTGTGCTTGTGCCTCCTCACGTTGTGCTCGTGCTTCATCACGTTGTGCTTGTGCCTCATCACTTGCCCTCTTCTCCAGCTTATCTCGGCGTTCAACCATCTTCTCATGAGCCCATTCGAAGAGCTTCTGCCCTGGGGAAAGACAGTATCTCTCACCCCTAGCAATCATTATGGCCAGGTAACGCTCCTCATCGAATGTTTCGATGGTTTCCATGTTTGTTTCCTGTGACTGCCTGGTTTCCATGGTGGTTTCCTAAACAGCCAATAACGAAGTGCCAAAACAACCACACAAAAAAAAACAAATCTCTACAATCGTAGAAAAAAAAATGAAGGAACCACACAACACCAAGGAGAAAAAGAAAAAAAATTCAACACCACAGTTCAAACTTAAACATAAAAGTGATCTCAAAATGTTGCAAAACAGTGCATGAAACACTGACAATACAGAATGGCAGTCGTGCCTGCTTAACAGCAATACGTGGCAGTACCTGCAGTTATGGTGCAAATGAAAGGAATGAGCAACACAATCAAGTGCAACAGCAACAAAATGTTGCAAAACAGTGCATGAAACACTGGTAATACAGAATGGCAGTCGTGCCTGCTTAACAGCAATGTGGCAGTACCTGCGGTAATCGTGCAAATGAAAGGAATGAGCAACACAAGTGCAATAGCAACAAAATGTTGCAAAACAGTACATGAAACACTGGTAATATAGAATGGCAGTCATGCCTGCTTAACAGCAATATGTGGCAGTACCTGCAGTTATTGTGCAAATGAAAGGAATGAGCAACACAATCAAGTGCAACAGCAACAAAATGTTGCAAAACAGTGCATGAAACACTGGTAATACAGAATGGCAGTTGTTCCTGCTTAACAGCAATACGTGGCAGTACCTGCAGTTATGGTGCAAATGAAAGGAATGAGCAACAACGAATTTTACCGACTAGCACCCAGTGCCTGAGAGTACAAACAAGTACAGTATAGCGGTCGTGCCTGCGTATGAGCGCGCATATGGCAGTACCCACAAATAAAATGTCGTAAGTAATACGAACAAGCACAGTATAGCGGTCGTGCCTGCGTATAAGCGCGTATATGGCAGTACCCACAAATAAAATGTCATAAGTAAAATTCTGGAGTGTTACCAAAAGGGCACAGATCCTATGCAAAATACACCAACGATAAGCTAACAGCTTACTAGGCAGCCAGATTACACATTTCTACTAGTAATGAGAAAATTTATTTTCAAGTGACAACTCAGACACATGAAAGGCTTAGCCTAGGCTCGATAAATGACACCAAAGCTTTTCTTCCCAATCTATGAGCAGTCAATGCTTGAATATAAAACACAATTATAAGCAAAATAATATGCTTTCTTCCAATTCCTAAATCCCAAGGAAATATAAACAATTCCTAACAAGTATCACCCTTTAACGGATATATAAAACACGAATGCTTTAAAACTCAATCTTATCACGCAAATAAATGAAATTTTAAATAACACGTCTTCTCGTCATGCAAAATTTCCAAAGTCTGTTACCACATAATCTCATGTAGATTTCCTGAAATATTGTTTACCACATGGGAAACAAGAAAATATTAGTTACCATAATTAATATTGAAAATAAAGAAAAATTGCTTATCTGCAATGTCTCTAGCGAGAAAATTTTCGTGTGCAGTCTAAGATTCATTCATTTCAATAATCGAGCCAATGGTAATCGGGTTTCATGTGCAATGTTAAGAAGCAAAATAAAAGTAAATTTATAATATCAGTCTGTCTGTTCGCGTCCCTGTTTGGGCGCCAATCTTTGTTGGAGGTTAGAATGGTAGAGTGTTGTTAAGATTCAGTTTTACTAAGGGGACTCAAAGTACCGAGCTCGGTTATGAGCTCACAAACAGACAGGACAGGTATTTGTGCTTGAACACCCCATCTCTATTACCATTAGTCGGTTAAATGAAACTCAGAATTCAACTTTCTTTTAATTTTGGAAATGCAATGACATTAAAAGAATTGAATTTTTCTAATTAAATTTTATGAAATGCTGCCTCGAATCCCGGAGGTGGTGAGCACGATTTCGTCTCCCGGCACCACGGACGTATGCCAAGACTTTGGCCTCAACTCGATGATTACCTCTGTCACACAGGCTGAGTAGAATACAGGACATTGCAATTTCAGAAACAGAAATGACACACTGTTTATAATGGGAAACTGAGAGCATGAGCACACATATAATGAGTTTCCAATGTCATTCTACTGGATGAAAATATATTGGTTATTCACAGCTAACCAGAAATATTTATGCTACCATAATAGCATACAAAACCATTAGTTCTTTACTGGTTTTAAAGGAAAACAATTTATTCACAATAAATGAAGAATAAGCAAGACAAATACAGTACTGTATGTATTCCTTAAATTGTGGGCAACCACAAAAGTTGCAATGCTTATTACTGATTTACAATTAATATGGTAAAACACACTATTTAGGGTAAAGGAAGAATCTACGAGATAAATACAGTATTCATTCACTTTTGGTTATCAAGAACTTTGCAATGAAAAAAAAAGGTGCAAAACCACCTTTTGAGCTATTTGCAACTTATAACTCAAAACACTTTATCCCCAACATATGAAGAATTAGCAAGATAAATACAGTATGCATTCATTAAATTGTGGTTAACAAGAAATATTTGCAAAGCCAACAGGGTAAGATTACCTTTTAATTATTTGCAGTTTATAGCATAAAACACTTTAGCTAAATGATTAATTATTTGCAATTTATATAGCAAATAGCTTTATTGATGAGTTTTTGACGTAAAACACTTTATTTACGATGATAGAAAGAGGTGAAATGAAATTAGAATTTATTAGGAAAAGAGATAGATTTTTATGGGCTCATAACCAGTCTTCAGAGGATGAGATTTTCGTTTATCACATTCAATGAAAAGAAACTTCTTAGCAATGTATATCAGCTGTAATATACAGGTTAAGGAATTAACTTTGGCATGTGAGATTCCAGTTTGGTAATCTACAAAATTTCGTGTGTATGGGAATGGAATCTGAGAATAAAAATCCGTAAGATTTAACCAGTAACGAATGTAACTAATTCTTGAAAAAAAAACAATTTGCTTGACCCACGAGCTTTACCATACACTATCCCTCACCTTGTTGTGCTAGATGAATTCCTGTGAAGATGCCACGTAAATAAGGTTTGAAATAAACTTAGACTGTATTGGGGGTTAGGATGCTAGAGTGTTGTTAAGAGTCTGTTTTACTAAGGGGACTCAAAGTACCGAGCTCGGTTAAGAGCTCACAAACAGACAGGATAGATATTTGTACTTGAACACCCCATCTCTATTACCATTAGTCAGTTAAATGAAACTCAGAATTCAACTTTCTTTTAATTTTGGAAATGCAATGACATTAAAAGAATTGAATTAAATTTCTCAAATTAAATTTTATGAAATGCTGCCTCGAATCCCAGAGGTGGTGAGCATGATTTCGTTTCCCGGCACCACGGACGTATGCCAAGACTTTGGCCTCAACTCGATGATTACCTCTGTCACACAGTAAGAGTAGAATACAGGACACTGCAATTTCAGAAACAAAAATGACACACTGTTTATAATGGGAAACTGAAAGCATGAGCACACATATAATGAGTTTCCAATGTCATTCTACTGGATAAAAATATATTGGTTATTCACAGCTAACCAGAAATATTTATGCTACCATAATAGCATACAAAACCATTAATTCTTTACTGGTTTTAAAGGAAAACAATATATTCACAATAAATGAAGAATAAGCAAGACGAATACAGTACTGTATGTATTCCTTAAATTGTGTGTAACCACAAATGTCGCAATGCTTATTACTGATTAACAATTAATATGGTAAAACACTCTATTTAGGATAAAGGAAGAATCTACAAGATAAATACAGTATTCATTCACTTTTGGTTATCAAGAACTGTTTGCAATGAAAAAAAAGGGTGCAAAACCACCTTTTGAGGTATTTGCAACTTATAACTCAGAACACTTTATCCCCAACATATGAAGAATTAGCAAGATAAATACAGTATGCATTCCTTAAATTGTGGTTAACAGGAAATATTTGCAAAGCCAACAGGGTAAAACTACCTTTTAATTATTTGCAATTTGTATAGCAAATAGCTTTATTGACGAGTTTTTGACGTAAAACACTTTATTTACGATGATAGAAAGGGGTGAAATGAAATTAGAATTTATTAGGAAAAGAGATAGATTTTTACGGGCTCATAACCAGTCTTCAGAGGATGAGATTTTCGTTTATCACATTCAATGAAAAGAAACTTCTTAGCAATGTATATCAGCTGTAATTTACAGGTTAAGGAATTAACTTTGGCATGTGAGATTCCAGTTTGGCAATCTACAAAATTTCATAACTAATTCTCGAAAATAAACCAATTTGCTTGACCCACGAGCTTTACCATACACTATCCCTCACCTTGTTGTGTTAGATGAATTCCTGTGAAGATGCCACGTAAATAAGGTTTGAAATAAACTTAGACTGCTCAGGCGAGATGTTGCCTCTTGGAAGTTTGGGCGCCAACGGAGGGCGTCTCATTGTCCCTCCTGGTGAGTTCATCTGTAGGATACATTTTCTAGAGCATTAACTGGCTCTGATATAATTTCAGGACTATTTTACTGGTGGTCCCTGGCAGGCATTTATAGCAGAGATGCAAGGGAGACACAGTATTTTTAGATGCAAAAAGTGGAAGCAAATAAAATAAAACGAGAATAATAATGAAAAGTTAGGTTACTGGTAAACAATCTCCAGAATATTTTTGGCTCGTAGCAGACGGAAAATAGGAGCAGCCTTTATATCGGGGCTATACTTCTACACGTACAAGAAGAGTAAATAAGGTATATTTAAAATTAGCTATAAGCTGAAATATAAATTGCAAATAATCATAATTTACAAAAGTCAAGAAGTGGGAATTAATTTTTTTAGTTAGAAAATAACAGTTAAGTTACTAAATTAATTAATAAGGCATCTAACAGCCTTTGGTTACTTGGAGCGAAACACTCTGTCACAAAGGCCCTTTCTAGAGAATATTGATTTAGCAAAATTCTACTACAGAAGGCGAAAAAAGAGCAGAGGATGTTACGGTGACTTCAGTGTTATTATGAGGGATGAGATATCCTTCTTATGGAAAGGAACAAATGAACAATAAGAATGGGATCCACCACTGGAACATATCATACTATTAGGAAAAGTGAACAAGTCTTGTAAACAAAACATTAAATGACATGCAAAACATAAAAGAAATGTGATCAAATTCAAATTTCAAGAAAATTAAATCACAATTAGATATCAGTGAATATCAATATTTAAGTTTATGAATGCTTCACATGCAAGAAGGCAATAATATAATATACAAAGAAAAATACAGTATACGCAAATGTAAAATTTGAACCACATCGTCATTAACATTGGAGACTGGATTTAAAACAGTTTCAGCTATTCAACACTAAACTAAAACGTTTCCGCCATGTTCTGGCTTTCAAAGTCCCACAAAGGGAAATATAAAACTACAATCAAAAAATTATTCTTCATCTTTTTCGTCTTCCATTAGGAATAACGTTTGTACGCTAAAATAAACAAGTACAGTACAGTATTAAAGACATAAAAGATAAACATAAAAAATAAACAACACATCAGAGAAGTAATCTTGACTGACTAGTCAAATTTAGGCTAACAGCACCAGCTTCCTCATTTGAGGGTAACGACCGTCGACTTAGTAGATCAGCAAGGTCATTGTCCTTGCCATGAACATGTTGGGTAGTGAATTTGAAAAGATTCAGGTAAAGTGCCCACCTTTTCAGGCGAGGATTTAGCTTGTCTGCAGTCTGTAAATATAGGAGAGGTCGTTGGTTGGTTCTCAGTGTAAAATGTTGGCCATACAGATGGACTTCAAATTTCTTTATGGCCCAATATGCAGCTAGAGCTTCCTCCTCCATGGTGGAGTAATTTCGCTCTGCAGGGCGAAGCATGCGGCTTGCATATCGCACTGGAGCTACTTCTGCTGAGTTGTCTGATCGGGCTTGCAAGAGCACGGCACCCAGGCCTTCGTCTGAGGCGTCGGTCTGCAAGATAAATGGAAAATCAGGGTTTACCAGTTGCAATACTGGCTCACCCGCCAATGCTTCTCGGAGCTTGAAAAATGCTCTCTCCGCTTCATCTGTCCATTGGACAGGGGAGGATTTACTTTCCTTCGAGGAGGTCATTTGCTGCAAAGGGGCAGTGATAGTATTAAAGTGTGGAATGAACCGTTGGTAGTAGCCGACACTACCCAGGAATGATCTCAGTTGAGTGACAGTAGCAGGTTTCTCCATATCCTTAATAGCTTGTACCCTGTCATGTAAAGGGGACATAACTCCTTCTCCAACCACGTGGCCGAGATACTGCAATTGTGTGAAACCAATCTCACATTTGGAAGGCTTTAAATGAAGTCCATGCTGGTTCAGACGAGTGAGAACTCTGCGGAGGGTCTCGAGGTGCGATGACCAATCCTGAGAATGCACCAGGATGTCGTCTATAAAGCATGAAACATTGTCGAGATCCTGTAGTACTATCGTCATGAGTCTGCTGAAGCAGCCAGGGGCATTTACCATACCAAAAGGCATGACCCTGAACTGGTATAGACCATATCTTGTGGAAAAAGCTGTAAGAGGCTTGGTAGTCTCGCTCAACGGGACTTGCCAAAATCCACTGGCCAAATCCAACTTGGACAGGTAACGGGCTTGGGAAAGCAACGAAAAAATATGCTCGGCGTCAGCAATGGGCTCTCCATCAAAGATGGTACGGGAGTTAAGCTTACAACAGTCAAGGCAGAACCTGTGACTGCCATCTCGCTTACGCACTGCCAGTAACGGCGAACACCAAGGCGAAATGCTCTTTTCAACTATTCCGAGGCAGACCCAAGTGTCAAGATCTTCCTTCAGCTGTAAGGACAGCTGGTGGGGAAGACCACAGGAATGCCGAAATGGCTCTGGGTCAGTCAATCTGACATGATGCTCAAGGTTAGTGGTAATGCCTGGGAGGTCGTTGATGATGTTCTCATAGTCCTCTAATAGCTTGTTCAGCTGTTCCCGTTGACTCGGTTGCACTCTGGAGTTAATAATGCAATTACTCACACTTTCTTTTCGGTGCGTGGGAATGGCAGATTCCTTACCATCATCAAAAGCTAAGCTTATGTCTTCAATTGCAAGGGCGGTGGCTGCGGCCAGAGGGGCTTCTTCCGAAAAATTCCACTCCCGTAAGTCTGTCTCCACTGCAAGGGTGGAGTATTCCAATATAGGAAGTAAGGGGTGGCTATAATGGAGCACCTGTGTTGCTGCAGCCTCGGAGGTTCTGTTGATGCTGGAGGCATCTATAGGGGTTGCTGGGAGTGCCAGCGCAGGATCCCTGTGGGCCTCCGGGTCCTCACAATAAAGCTTCAGATGGTTAATGTGGTATTTCCAGTTATTGCCATCAACATTTAGCACATAATTGTCAGGGGTCACCCGGTGTACCACAGTGTACGGTCCTTTCCAGCGTAGCATTAGCTTGCGGGTATCTGTTGGAAGAAGTAACAGAGCTCGATCTCGGGGTCTCAGGGCACAACGCCGCACATGCTTGTCAAAGAGGAGCTTGGCAGTCTGCTGGTGACCCTTAATGGCTAATTGTGCAGTTTTCCAAGCCTTTTTGAGGTGAGACGAAAACTTCAAAATATACTCATGAACTTCCCTATCGTCATCTTCGATAGTAGGTGAATCCCAACATTCTGCCAAGAATTCTACTGGGCCTCTGACCTTATGACCATAAATCAGCTCGAAAGGCGAGCATCCAGTAGTGTCGTGGGGCGTGTCTCTGAAGGAGAAAAGTGCAGCAGGGACGTACTTGTCCCACTGCCTAGGTATATCTATCACTAGCTTGCGCAAACATCGCTTCAATGTCCCGTTATAGCGTTCGCATGCTCCATTTGATTGGGCATGATAGACACTCGTACGAATATGCTTCATTTCTAAAAGGTTACAGAAAGCCTCAAAGTGCCTACTTGTAAACTGACTTCCATTGTCAGAAGTGACCTGCTCAGGAAAGCCAACCCTGGAGCAGATTTCAAATAGGGCATGAGCGACTGCTTCAGTTGTGATAGAAAACAGTGGCACTGCATCTGGGTACCTTGTTGCCAGGTCAACATATACCAGGGGGAACTTTTTCCCCGTGGACGAAGCTGGATTAATAGGACCTAATATGTCAATAGCGACCTTGGAAAATGGCTCCATTGAGAGCTTAGTTATCCCCATGGGAACTTTCGGTACCGGTGCCATTGAGGTGGATTGACAGACAGGGCAGGAGCCTACATATCTGTCTACCTCGGTGTACATGTGTGGCCATGCAAAAGCCTTCTGAAGGACGTGCCGAGTTTTTGCTTTGCCTCTGTGTCCACTCAGAGGTAAATGGTGTGCCACATACATAGCCTGGCAGCACAACGAAGCGGGCACCACCAACTGTTTAAAGGTGTGGCCATCTTTAGTCACATGCCTACGAAGTACTCCATCTTCAAGGGCGTAAGTGATCTGGCCTCCTCCTCTCACCGTGAAGGTCCTTCCCTCCGTGGCCTGCTGCATCCAGCGTTTGAGGCTGGGGCAGTCTTGCTGCAATTTGGCAAAGTCTGGACGGGACTTCACTGGCTCGAGAGGTGCATCATCTGGTAAAGGAGGGGGAAACTCTCCGTGTTCCACATTACGCTTACTAACTGTGGCAGACTGAACGGAGTCAGTCGGAGAATTGTCCAAATTCTTGGCATCGAGGCCAGGAGTTGCTGCTGAAATGGCTTCATGCGACTTCCCCCGAGGGAAGTTATGACGAGAAATGTCCTTATGGTAGAGGTTGGCCTGGAAAGTAGGAAATAGGTTCAGTGCACGACCCATCAAGACAGGGTACATAAGAACAATCATTGCCACAGATGGGGCTTTTCCCTTGTAGTATTTGCAATCTAGGTTAATGACACAGCAGCGTCATATTTGGGGTGTTCCTTCAGCAACCCGCACACGCACGACTTTGTTGGTAAAATCTTCATCCCTGACGAATCTCTCGTCAACAAGTATGCCATTGTCCCCAGTGTCAAGGGCTATCTCAGCTTCCACACCATTTATGGTTTCTAGGCATTTTGGGATCATTTCCAGATCATCATGTTCGATGAATTCCACATTGGCAAGTTTGTGTGGTGGTTCCTCGGCATTATCCTCATTGGCCCTTTCTGGCCCTGTTTCCACAACATGGGCTGAGTGAGTGGCCAGACGGCTATGTGGGCCGCCGCTGTGTGAGGTAGCGTGGTGGCTCTTAGAGTTTGGCTGAAAACCCTGGGAAGGTGGAGCAGAGTATTGGCCTTTGCCTCTTAACTGCTGAGGCTTAGGTCTTACCGGGTCATCCTTCTTGAGTGCGGGTGCATGGCCGTAATAAGGCTTAGGAGTGTGAGGAGGAGGAGCTGGACGATTGAAGTTCTGCGAGGGGCTTTTGTGCTTCCCGTTCCTGTAATCTCTATTTCCGGATAAAGGACTACTGTCTGGGATTCCCGCTCGAAGCCGAGCACGCGCAAGCTCATGTTCACGTTGTGCTTGTGCCTCCTCACGTTGTGCTTGTGCCTCATCACGTTGTGCTTGTACCTCATCACTTGCTCTCTTCTCCAGCTTATCTTGGCACTCAACCATATTCTCATGAGCCCATTCGAAGAGCTTCTGTCTTGGGGAAAAACCGTATCTCTCACCCCTAGCAATCATTATGTCCAGGTAGCGCTCCTCATCGAATGTTTTGATGGTTTCCATGTTTGTTTCCTAAACAGTCAATAACGAAGTGCCAAAACAACCACACAAAAAACAAATCTCTACAATACAATTGTAGAAAAAAAAAATGAAAGAACCACACAACACCAAGGAGAGAAAAAAAAATTCAACACCACAGTTCAAACTTAAACGTAAAAGTGATCTCAAAACCTCACCATAAAAGTGACTCAAAATACAATCAAGTGCAACAGCAGCAAAATGTTGCAAAACAGTGCATGAAACACTGGCAATACAGAATGGCAGTCGTGAATGCTTAAGAACAATACGTGGCAGTACCTGCAGTTATGGTGCAAATGAAAGGAATGAGCAACACAATCAAGTGCAACAGCAACAAAATGTTGCAAAACAGTGAATGAAACACTGGTAATACAGAATGGCAGTCGTGCCTGCTTAACAGCAATATGTGGCAGTACCTGCGGTAATCGTGCAAATGAAAGGAATGAGCAACACAATCAAGTGCAACAGCAACAAAATGTTGCAAAACAGTGCATGAAACACTGGTAATACAGAATGGCAGTCGTGCCTGCTTAACAGCAATATGTGGCAGTACCTGCGGTTATTGTGCAAATGAAAGGAATGAGCAACACAATCAAGTGCAACAGCAACAAAATGTTGCAAAACAGTGCATGAAACACTGGTAATACAGAATGGCAGTCGTGCCTGCTTAACAGCAATATGTGGCAGTACCTGCGGTTATTATGCAAATGAAAGGAATGAGCAACACAATCAAGTGCAACAGCAACAAAATGTTGCAAAACAGTGCATGAAACACTGGTAATACAGAATGGCAGTCGTGCCTGCTTAACAGCAATACATGGCAGTACCTGCGGTTATGGTGCAAATGAAAGGAATGAGCAACAACGAATTTTACCGACTAGCAACCAGTGCCTGAGAGTACAAACAAGTACAGTATAGCAGTCGTGCCTGCGTATGACCGCATATATGGCAGTACCCACAAATAAAATGTCGTAAGTAATACGAACAAGTACAGTATAGCGGTCGTGCCTGCGTATGAGCGCGTATATGGCAGTACCCACAAATAAAATGTCGTAAGTAAAATTCTGGAGTGTTGCCAAAAGGGCACAGATCCTATGCAAAATACACCAACGATAAGCTAACAGCTTACTAGGCAGCCAGATTACACATTTCTACTATTAATGAGAAAATTTATTTTCAAGTGACATCTCAGACACATGAAAGGCTTAGCCTAGGCTCGATAAATGACACCAAAGCTTTTCTTCCCAATCTATGGGCAGTCAATGCTTGAATATAAAACACAATTATAAGCAAAAATACTTAATATGCTTTCTCCCAATTCCTAAATCCCAAGGAAATATAAACAATTCCTAACAAGTATCACCCTTTAACGGATATATAACACGAATGCTTTAAAACTCAATCTTATCACACAAATAAATGAAATTTTATATAACACGTCTTCTCGTCATGCAAAATTTCTAAAGTCTGTTACCACATAATCTCATGTAGATTTCCTGAAATATTGTTTACCACATGGGAAACAAGAAAATATTAGTTACCATAATTAATATTGAAAACAAAAAAATTTCTTATCCGCAACGTCTCTAGCGCGAAAATTTTCATATGCAGCCTAAGATTCATTCATTTCAATAATCGAGCCAATGGTAATCGGGTTTCATGTGCAATCTTAAAAAACAAAATAAAAATAAATTTATAAAATCAGTCTGTCTGTTCGGGTCCCTGTTCGGGCGCCAATCTGTTGGGGGTTAGGATGCTAGAGTGTTGTTAAGATTCTGTTTTGCTAAGGGGACTCAAAGTACCGGGCTCGGTTAAGAGCTCACAAACAGACAGGACAGATATTTGTACTTGAACACCCCATCTCTATTACCATTAGTCGATTAAATGAAACTCAGAATTCAACTTTCTTTTAATTTTGGAAATGCAATGACATTAAAAGAATTGAATTAAATTTCTCAAATTAAATTTTATGAAATGCTGCCTTGAATCCCGGAGGTGGTGAGCATGATTTCGTTTCCCGGCACCACGGACGTATGCCAAGACTTTGGCCTCAACTCTATGATTACCTCTGTCACACAGGCAGAGTAGAATACTTTGAGAGCGGATTGAAGCATCACTGAGACGGATGAAGAGATCTGCATTGAACAAGGAGTTTCAGTCAGTATTTACAGTAGAAAATACCCCACCCCCTCAGATTGCAGTGATAGAAGCTCAAGGGCCGGTATTAGAGAACATCAACCTTACAGCCACAGAGGTATGCAAAGCGCTGATGGATTTAGATGTTCATAAAGCTACAGGTCCTGATGACATATCCCCTCATGTTCTTAAAAAATGCACAAACACAATATCAGTGGCACTAAGTATCATATTTAAGGAGTCACTGGAGTCGGGGGAGATTCCAAGATGCTGGAAACAAGCAAATGTGATACCTATCTTCAAAAAGGGAAGGAGGGATACGGCTCTGAACTATAGACCAGTTTCCTTGACCAGCATAGTTTGCAAAGTTATGGAGAAACTACTAAGGAAACATATCTCTCTTCACTTGGAATCCTTCAACTTTTTGTCAGTGAGGCAACATGACTTCAGAGAAGGTAGATCAACTGTAACAAACTTATTAGAATTTTATGATGAGGTAAGCCAAATCTTACAGGAAAGAGAGGGCTGGGCAGATTGCATATTCCTAGACTTCCAGAAAGCGTTTGACACTGTTCCACATGGGAGACTTATTAGGAAGCTGCAAGCAATGGCTAGAATAGGTGGAAATGTTTTGGAATGGATAAAAACTTACTTAGAAGGAAGGGAACAGAGGGTTAGAGTAAGACACTCAGTGTCTGAATGGAGAAGAGTTAGTAGTGGAGTTCCACAGGGTTCAGTTTTAGGGCCACTTTTGTTCTTTGTATATGTAAATGACCTACCAGAGTCTGTAAATTCATTCATGAATATGTTTGCAGATGATGCAAAGATTGTGAAGAAAGTAAAAAACGAGAACAATGGTAGAGAACTTCAGGAGGATCTAAATAATCTGCATGAGTGGTCAGAAAAGTGGCTAATGAAATTCAATTCTTCAAAATGTAAGGTAATGAGAATGGGTACAAGTGCAAGAAGGCCCAAGCTTGACTACTCGGTGGCTGGAGTACAACTTCAAGAGACAGAAAATGAGAGAGATCTAGGAGTAAACATACTGGCAGATTTGTCTCCAGAAATACATATAAATGGCATAGTAAGGGCAGCATATGCATTCTTATCAAATGTAAGGGTAGCCTTCAGGCACATGGACAAGGAAATGTTCAGAAATATTTATGTAACCTATGTGAGGCCAAAACTGGAATATGCAGCCCCCTTTTGGAATCCGCACTTGAAAAAGCACATAGCTAAGCTTGAAAAAGTTCAAAGACATGCCACGAAACTGGTGCCAGAAATACGCAATCTCAGTTATGATGAGAGGCTGAGGGAATTAGACTTACCATCACTCGAAGCTAGAAGAGTAAGGGGGGATATGGTGACAGTCTTTAAATTCCTTCATGGTTATGATAGAGTGGATAGGGATCGATATTTCGATATGGCAGGCTCTAGAGCTAGAGGTCATAGTTTGAAGCTTTGTAAGAAAACTTCTTTGCAGGATGTAAGGAAATACTTTTTCAGTGTAAGAGTAGTTGATAATTGGAATTGGCTAAGCGAGGAGGTAGTTAATGCTATCTCAATCCATAGTTTTAAGGACAGGTATGACAAGTATCACTAAGTCTAAAATGGAACCGATCAGGAGACGGGAAGATACGAGCTTTGGGCTCTTTCCCGTAAACACAATTAGGTAATCACAATTAGGTAATCATAGGACACTGCAATTTCAGAAACAGAAATTACACACTGTTTATAATGGGAAACTGAAAGCATGAGCACACATATAATGAGTTTCCAATGTCATTCTACTGGATGAAAATATATTGGTTATTCACAGCTAACCAGGAATATTTATGCTACCATAATAGCATACAAAACCATTAATTCTTAACTGGTTTTTAAGGAAAACAATATATTCACAATAAATGAAGAATAAGCAAGACAAATACAGTACTGTGTGTATTCCTTAAATTGTGTGTAACCACAAAAGTCGCAATGCTTATTACTGATTTACAATTAATATGGTAAAACACTCTATTTAGGATAAAGGAAGAATCTACGAGATAAATACAGTATTCATTCACTTTTGTTTATCAAGAACTGTTTGCAATGAAAAAAAAGGGTGCACAACCACCTTTTGAGGTATTTGCAACTTATAACTCAAAACACTTTATCCCCAACATATGAAGAATTAGCAAGATAAATACAGTATGCATTCATTAAATTGTGGTTAACAGGAAATATTTGCAAAGCCAACAGGGTAAAACTACCTTTTAATTATTTGCAATTTGTATAGCAAATAGCTTTATTGATGAGTTTTTGACGTAAAACACTTTATTTACGATGATAGAAAGGGGTGAAATGAAATTAGATTTTATTAGGAAAAGAGATAGATTTTTACGGGCTCATAACCAGTCTTCAGAGGATGAGATTTTCATTTACCACATTCAATGAAAAGAAACTTCTTAGCAATGTATATCAGCTGTAATTTACAGGTTAAGGAATTAACTTTGGCATGTGAGATTCCAGATTGGCAATCTACAAAATTTCGTGTGTATGGGAATGGAATCTGAGAATAAAAATCCGTAAGATTTAGCCAGTAACGAATGTAACTAATTCTCGAAAGTAAACCAATTTGCTTGACCCACGAGCTTTACTATACACTATCCCTTACCTTGTTGTGCTAGATGAATTCCTGTGAAGATGCCACGTAAATAAGATTTGAAATAAACTTAGACTGCTCAGGCGAGATGTTGCCTCTTGGAAGTTTGGGCGCCAACGGAGGGCATCTCATTGTCCCTCCTGGTGAGTTCATCTGTAGGATACATTTTCTACAGCAGTAACTGGCTCTGATATAATTTAAGGACTATTTTAGTGGTGGTCCCTGGCAGGCATTTATAGCAGAGATGCAAGGGAGAGACAGTATTTTTAGGTGCAACAAGTGGAAGCAAATAAAATAAAACGAGAATAATAATGAAAAGTTAGGTTACTGGTAAACAATCTCCAGAATGTTTTTGGCTCATAGCAGACGGAAAATAGGAGCAGCCTTTATATCGGGGCTATGCTTCTACACGTACAAGAAGAGTAAATAAGGTATATTTAAAATTAGCTATAAGCTAAAATATAAATTGCAAATAATCATAATTTCAAAAGTCAAGAAGTGGGAATTAATTTTTTTAGTTAGAAAATAACAGTTAAGTTACTAAATTAATTAATAAGGCATCTAACAGCCTTTGGTTACTTGGAGCGAAACACTCTGTCACAGACTGCTCAGGCGAGATGTTGCCTCTTGGAAGTTTGGGCGCCCAAGGAGGACGCCTCATTGTCCCTACTGGTGAGTTCATCTGTAGGATACATTTCTAGAGCAGTAACTGGCTCTGATATAATTTAAGAACTATTTTAGTGGTGGTCCCTGGCAGGCAATTATAGCAGAGATGCAAGGGAGAGACAGTATTTTTAGGTGCAACAAGTGGAAGCAAATAAAATAAAACGAGAATAATAATGAAAAGTTAGGTTACTGGTAAACAATCTCCAGAATGTTCTTGGCTCGTAGGAGACGGAAAATAGGAGCAGCCTTTATATCGGGACTATACTTCTACACGTACAAGAAGAGTATATAAGGTATATTTAAAATTAGCTATATGCTAAAATATAAATTGCAAATAATCATAATCTGCAAAAGTCAAGAAGTGGGAATTAATTTTTTTAGTTAGAAAATAACAGTTAGGTTACTAAATTAATTAATAAGGCACCTAACAGCCTCTGGTGACTTTGAGCGAAACACTCTGTCACAGATAGCGAGACAATGTAGGTTTCTATTGTGATTGAGTCTCAGTCGTTTAACTTTAAAGTTGGTAATGGAGCTGTTATGTATAACTTCTGAGCTGATTAATTCGTGCGCTTTGCATTGCGCTATTGATTTGTTGTTTTCACTGGAGTAGAACACGCCATGTCGGACATCTAAGTTTGAGTAATAAAACCTCCACTTTTCTCACGATTTTAAATGGATTATCCTCACCCATCTAATCATAGTATGGAACAAATGGCGACTAGGTACAAAGGACCACTGCAGTAGCAAAAGGAACTTCTGGTTTGCAGTATTTAAGTGAAGTTTTTGCAGTTTTGAGGTAGCCGGTAAATAGGGTAAGCTTCTGACTTCCGAGATTTTCGTTCCCGTGGCCACCCTCCATAGGCTGTTTTGATCAAGTTTTGCAGTTAGCATTGGAGCCTTCATAGATGCCGTATTATAACTGTTTAAGCCTAATGCTGACGATTTTTTCAAGATTGGAAAGCTATAGTGATTAGTTTCCAAGGTGTACCCTAGATTGATGATAGCCTATGGTAGGCCAATTGTGTTTATCGGTAACCTTGTTTCCAGTGTTTTGTGGACGGTAGCCTTGATTGATCATAGCCTACCGTAGGCCTATGGTGCTTAACCCCAGTGCTTTGAGGAGTGGAGTAAAACAAATTGCATATAGGCCTAGCCTAGTACTATGATGTTTAGCTTATGTTGTCAGTGCTATAATATTTAGCGTATTCTGTCTGTGCCATGATTGCATGTTGTGTATTTTGAGATTATTACCAGTTCACCCAGTGACTTAGCCTATAATCATGCCTCAAGAAAATGAAAATAGGGCTAACCGCAGAGTGAACATTGATCATTTTAATCCTTCAAAGATTTCTTTTGAATTGTGGTTAAGTTTGTTGGAAGCAAATTTTTTAAATTTGGAAATAACTGAGGCAAATAGTAAAAAAAATTTACTTCTGGTTTCTATTGGTACTGAAGTTTATGCTATTTTAGGAAACATTTGTGCCCCAGATTTACCACATACTAAGTCGTATGAGGATTTATGCAAATTACTTAAGGCACATTATGATGTAAAGCCTAGTTATCATAGAAGTTTATTGGCTTTTCAACAAAGGAGGAAAAAAGGAGGTGAGACATTAAAAGATTTGTATGCAGACCTGAAGTGTCTAGCCAAAGACTGTGATTTTGGTAGCAACTTTGATTCTCGTGTGCGGGATCAGTTGTTTATGGCTCTTGAAAATGAGGTTTATTTTTCAAATCTGGTTGCTGAAAATTTAAATTTGAAGGTTATGTCTTCTATCCAGATAGTTGAGAGAGTTTTGAATTCTGAACAAGCTTATGTTTCTGAAAAGGCTGGTGTTGTTCAAAAGGTTAAAACCCCAACCAATGGTCCCATGAGTAAGTCAGTTTCTTGTAAACACTGTGGTTACCCTCATGATAGTGCAAAATGTCGCTTTAAGAATTTAACATGTAATTTATGTGGTAAGAAAGGACATTTAAAACAAGTTTGTTGGAAGGCTTCAAAAGATGTCAAAGGTAATGTGAAGCCAAAGCCAGTAAAAGAAAGTTTTAATAAGGCTTCTGAGAAAAAAACATAAGGTTAAAGTTAAAGCAGTAGACAAGGTAGCAGTTTCCAGTGATACTGATGAAGAAAGACTGTTGTCAGTAAAAAATTTCAATGCTATTGGTAAAGATGAAGTGAATATTTTGGTTAATGGTAAGTTTGTACCTTTTGAGGTGGATACAGGTGCTGCTGTGAGTACCTTGACTAAAGATTGGGTTCATAATTTGGGATTGTCCATTGTAGATTGTAATAAAATGTTAAATGCTTATGATGATCTCAAAATAAATGTTTTGGGTAAAGTTGGAGTGGATGTTTACTATAATTCTCTGCAAGTGAAACAGACATTTTATGTTGTAGGGAATCATAATTCTAACTTATGTGGCAAAGATTTGATGCCAAAAATAGGTATTTATTTGTCTGGTATTAATGATTCTTCTAAAATTTCTAAAGTCTTGGATTGAAGGTAAAATTATTGAAGTGCTTGGTGTAAGAAATTATTTGGTGCAAGTTCATGATTTTGGTAATATATCATGGAAGAGGCATCATGATCAGCTTATGCCTAGATTTACTGGTACTTGTATTAAGACACCTAGAGAGTCTCCAATGCCTTTAGGTTCTTCGAATGTAAGTAATTATTCCTATGCCTCTAGTTCCACTAATGATGTTGAAGTATCTTCACAAAAGTGTGATGTTTCAGTTCAACCTGATAGTAATTGTATTGAGTCTGAAGACACAGTCTCAGAAACTGAAAGGTGTGGTGTGAATGATAAACAGATTGTATCACCATCTCCAGTATTACGGAGATCAAAGAGAATTATTAAGCCACCAGAAAAATTAAATTTGTAATGTCTTTTGTTGCCATAATATATTGATATTTCTGTATAATGATTGTTGTATGTTGATATTTTTCTGATCCATTTTTGATAAGTTTTGTATGTCTTTTCTTGGAGGGAGGAATGTTATGTATAACTTTTGAGCTGATTAATTTGTGCGCTTTGCATTGCGCTATTGTTTTGTTGTTTTCACTGGAGTAGAAAACGCCATGTCGGACATCTAAGTTTGAGTAATAAAACCTCCACTTTTCTCACGATTTTAAATGGATTATCCTCACCCATCTAATCATAGTATGGAACAGGAGCTGATATTACCATTTTTAACAAAGTGACTGGTATGCCCTGCAGGCAGCCTGAAAGTTGCAGGAATGGCAATGGTTCCTTTGACTTGCAGAAATAAACTATAAGAGAATAATCCTATATTTTAGAGGATGATAAGTATTGCACCGACAATTTATTGAGTAGGGATTCTTTTCTGGGAAGTGTCGAACTTAAGGCATCAATATATGGCTTTGGAAAATGAAAGAATGATCCTGTTCAGCTGTCCATTAAGGATGATGCCATTCCTTACAGGGTACACGCTGCCAAGAACATTGCTATACCAACTTTGTCAGGAGTCATGAGCAATCTTGATAATTTGGAGAATGAAGGGGTCAATGAGAAAGTAACTCACTCTGCTGACTGGGTAAGCCCCATTGTACCGGTGTGTGACAGAGAGTTTCATTCAAAGTCACCAGACACTATAATCTTTCTTACTAAAAAAATCTAGCTCCTTGCATTTTGCAGATTATGATTATTTGCAATTTATATTTCAGTAGATCACTAATATTAAATACATCATGTTCAATATTCTTGTACTTGTAGAAAGCATGCTCCCAAAATAAAATCTCCCTCCTATTTCTATTTGCTGCTCTTTCTTTTTTCTCAGGAATGAGGCCATAATCCTAGTGAGTCTGTTAGATACATTGTTTACGCAATTTTCTCATTATAATATTGCCTTTGCTGATAAATTTTTTTATATTATAAAAATTGCTCTTGCTAATAGCTTTGTTATAAGCTTGACCCTGCTGATATGTCATAAGCCTGTCTAGTTGCATTTCAGTAGCTTCTTTGCTATTTAAATATTTAAAATTCTGTCTCCTGCAATTCAAAGAACGTTTTGGAGATTGTTCGCCAGTAACCTTTTTTGCCCATAAATATTTCTTGTTTCTTTTGCTTGCTTCCGCTTCTTGCACTTAAAATACTATATCCTCCTTGCATCTCTGCCATAATTGCCTGCCAGGGACCACCACAACAGAAGACCCTCGAATTTTATATGAATGAATTACAGCTCTGAATATACATCCCACAGGCGGGCCGAATGATGATGTCACCAAGAGGGACACTTGATCACTCTCATTTGGCAGCCAAACTTCCCAGAGGCAAAATCTCGCCTCAGCAGTCCAGCTTACTTCAAACCTTTTTTAAGTGGCGTCTTCACAGGAATTCATCTAGCACAAACAAGGTGAGAGATAGTGTATAGTAAAGCTCGTTGGTCAAGCAAATTGTGTATTCGAGAAACTGGTTAAACTCGTTGCTGGTCCAGTTCTAAGTAATTTCTCTCAGTCCAATTCCCATGGAAAACGAACTTTTGTAGATTATCTAACTGGTGTCTCATTTGCAACATTTAATTCCTTGACTTGGAAGTTACCGCTAATATACATTGATAAGATATTTCTTTCATTGAGGGTGCCAAACTAAAATCTCATCCTCAGGAGATTGTTTATTACCACATAAAAGACTATTCCTTTTTCCTAATGACTTCTAATTTCATTTCATCCACTTCCTATCATCGTAAATTAAGAATTTATGTCAAAACTGGTAAATAAAGTGATTTACTATATAAATTGCAAATAATTAATAATTGAACTAAAGTGTTGTATGCTATAAACTGCAAATTATTAATAAGTAATTTTACCCTGTTGGCATTGCAAATGTTTCTTGCTAACCTCAATTTAATGAATACTTACTGTATTTAACTTGCTGATTCTTCATTTATTGGGAATAAAGTGTTTTGGGTTATAAGTTGCAAATACTTCAAAAGGTGGTTTTGCCCCTTTGGCACTGCAAATATTGCATGCTAACCAAAAATTGAATGAATACACATTTATCTCAAAGATTCTTCCTTTAACGTAATTAAAGTGCTAGATCATATAAATTGCAAATAATTAATAAGCCATTTTGCCCTACTGGCATTGCAAATGTTTATTGTTACCTACAATTTAAGGAATACATACTGATTTGTCTCGCTATTTCTTCATTTATTGTGAATAAATTGTTTAACGCTAATGCTGGTAAATAATTAATGGTTTTGTATGCTATTACAGTAGAGTAAATATTTTTGGTTAGCTGTGATTAACCAATATATTTTCATCCAGTAGAATAATATTTGAAACTCATTACTTGCATGCTTGTGCCTTCAGTTTTCCTATTATTAATGGTGTCATTTCTGTTTCTGCATTTGCAATGTCCTCTGTTCTACTCTGCCTGTGTGACAGAGGTGATCGTCAAGTTGAGGCTAAAGTCTTGGCTTCCGTCTGTGGTGCCAGGAATCGAAATTGTGCTTGCCACCTCCGGGACTGTAGGCAGTATTCCATAAATTTAAATTTTAGATTTGTTCCAGTTTTCCATAAATTAATTCAATTTTTTAATGTTTCATTGCATTTCCAAATTTAAAAGAAAGTTGAATTTTGAGTTTAATTTAATCAAGTAGTGGTTTGAGGGTCTGTCCTGTCTGTTTGTGAGCTCTTAACTGAGTTCAATAGCCTTGAGTCTCCTTAGTAAAAAAAACCCAGAAACTTAACAACAACCTCCCCACAAAGAAATTGCTTTATAACGTTGCACATGAAACCCAATTACCATTGGCCTGGATTATTGAAATGAACGAATTTAGGTTACACACAAAAACTTTATCACTAGAGACGTTGCAAATCAGACATTTTCTTTTTTTTATTTTGAAAATCAATTAGGGTAACAAATATTTTCCTTCTTTACCATGTGGTAAACAAAATTTTAGGAAATCTGCATGAGATTATGTGGTAACAAAATTAAGAAATTTTGCATGACACTAACATATGTTATTTAAGATTCACTTATTTGTGTGATAACATTTAATTTTAAAGCATTAGTGTTTTATATATCCCTTTGTGACAGAGTGTTTCGCTCAAAGTCACCAGAGGCTGTTAGATGCCTTATTAATTAATTTAGTAACTTAACTGTCATATTTCTAACTGAAAATATAATTCCCACTTCTTGACTTTTGCAAATTATGATTATTTGCAATTTATATTTTAGCTTATAGCTAATTTTAAATATACCTTATTAACTCTTCTTGTACGTGTAGAAGTATAGTCCCGATATAAAGGCTGCTCCTATTTTCCGTCTGCTACAAGCCAAGAACGTTCTGGAGATTGTTTACCAGTAACCTAACTTTTCATTATTATTCTCGTTTTATTTTATTTGCTTCTAACTTGTTGCACCTAAAAATACTGTCTCTCCCTTGCATCTCTGCTATAATTGCCTGCCAGGGACCACCACTAAAATAGTCCTTAAATGATATCAGAGCCAGTTACTGCTCTAGAAATGTAACCTACAGATGAACTCACCAGGAGGGACAATGAGACGCTCTCCTTTGGCGCCCAAACTTCCAAGAGGCAACATCTCGCCTGAGCAGTCTAAGTTTATTTCAAACCTTATTTACGTGGCATCTTCACAGGAATTCATCTAGCACTACAAGGTGAGGGATAGTGTATGGTAAAGCTCGTGGGACAAGCCAATTGGTTTTTTTGAGAATTACTTACATTCATTACTGGCTAAATCTTACAAATTTTAGTCTCAGATTCCATTCCCCTACAAGCGAAATTTTGTAGATTACCAAACTGGAATCTCACTTGCCAAAGTTAATTCTTTAACCTGGAAATTACAACTGAAATACATTGCTAAGAAGTTTCTTTTCATTGAATGTGATAGACGAAAATCTCATCCTCTGAAGACTGGTTATGAGCCCGTAAAAATCTGTCTCTCTTCCTAATAAATTCTAATTTCATTTCACCTCTTTCTATCATCGTAAATAAAGTGCTTTACGTCAAAAACTCGTCAATAAAGCTATTTGCTATATAAATTGCAAATAATTAATCATTTAGCTAAAGTGTTTAATGCTATAAACTGCAAATAATTAAAAGGTAATTTTACCCTGTTGGCTTTGCAAATATATGCTGTTAACCACAATATAATGAATGCATACTTTATTTATCTTGCTAATTCTTCATATGTTGGGGATAAAGTGTTTTGAGTTATAAGTTGCAAATACCTCAAAAGGTGGTTTTGCACCCTTTTTTTTCATTGCAAAGTTCTTGATAACCAAAAGTGAATGAATACTGTATTTATCTCGTAGATTCTTCCTTTACCCTAAATAGTGTGTTTTACCATATTAATTGTAAATCAGTAATAAGCGTTGCAACTTTTGTGGTTGCCCACAATTTAAGGAATACATACAGTATTGTATTTGTCTTGCTGATTCTTCATTTATTGTGAATAAATTGTTTTCCTTTAAAACCAGTAAAGAATTAATGGTTTTGTATGCTATTATGGTAGCATAAATATTTCTGGTTAGCTGTGAATAACCAATATATTTTCATCCAGTAGAATGACATTGGAAACTCATTATATGTGTGCTCATGCTTTCAGTTTCGCATTATAAACAGTGTGTCATTTCTGTTTCTGAAATTGCAGTGTCCTGTATTCTACTCTGCCTGTGTGACAGAGGTAATCATCGAGTTGAGGCCAAAGTCTAGGCATACGTCCTTGGTGCCGGGAAACGAAATCGTGCTTACCACCTCTGGGATTCGAGGCAGCATTTCATAAAATTTAATTTGAGAAATTTAATTCAATTCTTTTAATGTCACTGCATTTCCAAAATTAAATGAAAGTTAAATTCTGAGTTTCATTTAACCGACTAATGGTAAAAGAGATGGGGTGTTCAAGCACAAATATCTGTCCTGTCTGTTTGTGAGCTCTTAACCGAGCTCAGTACTTTGAGTCCCCTTAGTAAAACAGAATCTTAACAACACTCAACAATCCTAACCTCCAACAAGATTGGCTCCCGAACAGGGACCCGAACAGACAGACTGATTTCATAAATTTATTTTTATTTTGATTTTTAACATTGCGCATGAAACCCGATTACCATTGGCTCGATTATTGAAATGAATGAATCTTAGGCTGCACACGAAAATTTTTGCGCTAGAGACGTCGCGAATAAGCAATTTATTTTTATTTTCAATATTGATTATGGTAACTCATATTTTCTTTTTTCCCATGTGGTAAACAAGATTTCAGAAAATCTACATGAGATTATGTGGTAACAGAAGTAAGAAATTTTGCATGACGAGAAGACGTGTTATATAAAATTTCATTTATTTGTGTGGTAAGATTGAGTTTTAAAGCATTCGTGTTTTATATATCCGTTAAAGGGTGATACTTGTTAGGAATTGTTTATATTTCCTTGGGATTTAGGAATTGGGAGAAAGCATATTAAGTATTTTTGCTTATAATTGTGTTTTATATTCAAGCATTGACTGCTCATAGATTGGGAAGAAAAACTTTGGTGTCATTTATCGAGCCTAGGTTAAGCCTTTCATGTGTCTGAGTTGTCACTTGAAAATAAATTTTCTCATTACTAGTAGAAATGAGTAATCTGGCTGCCTAGTAAGCTGTTACCTTATCGTTGGTGTATTTTGCATAGGATCTGTGTCCTTTTGGTAACACTCCAGAATTTTACTTACGACATTTTATTTGTGGGTACTGCCATATATGCGCTCATACGCAGGCACGACCGCTATACTGAATTCGTTTGTATTACTTACGACATTTTATTTGTGGGTACTGCCATATACGTGCTCATGCAAGGAGTTTCAGTCAGTATTTACAGTAGAAAATACCCCACCCCCTCAGATTGCAGTGATAGAAGCTCAAGGGCCGGTATTAGAGAACATCAACCTTACAGCCACAGAGGTATGCAAAGCGCTGATGGATTTAGATGTTCATAAAGCTACAGGTCCTGATGACATATCCCCTCATGTGCTTAAAAAATGCACAAACTCAATATCAGTGGCACTAAGTATCATATTTAAAAAGTCACTGGAGTCAGGGGAGATTCCAATATGCTGGAAACAAGCAAATGTGATACCTATCTTCAAAAAGGGAAGGAGGGATACGGCTCTGAACTATACACCAGTTTCCTTGACCAGCATAGTTTGCAAAGTTATGGAGAAACTACTAAGGAAAGATATCTCTCTTCACTTGGAATCCTTCAACTTTTTGTCAGTGAGGCAACATGGCTTCAGAGAAGGTAGATCAACAGTAACAAACTTATTAGAATTTTATGATGAGGTAAGCCAAATCTTACAGGAAAGAGAGGGCTGGGCAGATTGCATATTCCTAGACTTCCAGAAAGCGTTTGACACTGTTCCACATGGGAGACTTATTAGGAAGCTGCAATCAATGGCTAGAATAGGTGGAAATGTTTTGGAATGGATAAAAACTTACTTAGAAGGAAGGGAACAGAGGGTTAGAGTAAGACACCCAGTGTCTGAATGGAGAAGAGTTAGTAGTGGAGTTCCACAGGGTTCAGTTTTAGGGCCACTTTTGTTCCTTGTATATGTAAATGACCTACCAGAGTCTGTAAATTCATTCATGAATATGTTTGCAGATGATGCAAAGATTGTGAAGAAAGTAAAAAACGAGAACAATGGTAGAGAACTTAAGGAGGATCTAAATAATCTGCATGAGTGGTCAGAAAAGTGGCTAATGAAGTTCAATACTTCAAAATGTAAGGTATTGAGAATGGGTACAAGTGCAAGAAGGCCCAAGCTTGACTACTCGGTGGCTGGAGTACAACTTCAAGACACAGAAAATGAGAGATATCTAGGAGTAAACATACTTGCAGATTTGTCTCCAGAAATACATATAAATGGCATAGTAAGGGCGGCATATGCATTCTTATAAAATGTAAGGGTAGCCTTCAGGCACATGGACAAGGAAATGTTCAGAAATATTTATGTAACCTATGTGAGGCCAAAATTCGAATATGCAGCCCCCTTTTGGAATTCGCACTTGAAAAAGCACATAGCTAAGCTTGAAAAAGTTCAAAGACATGCCATGAAACTGGTGCCAGAAATATGCAATCTCAGTTATGATGAGAGGCTGAGGGAATTAGACTTACCATCACTCGAAGCTAGAAGATTGAGGGGGATATGGTGACAGTCTTTAAATTCCTTCATGGTTATGATAGAGTGGATAGGGATCGATATTTTGATATGGCTGGCTCTAGAACTAGAGGTCATAGTTAGAAGCTTCGTAAGAAAACTTCTTTGCAGGATGTAAGGAAATACTTTTTCAATGTAAGAGTAGTTGATAATTGGAATTCGCTAAGCGAGGAGGTAGTTAATGCTATCTCAATCCATAGTTTTAAGGACAGGTATGATAAGTATCACTAAGTATAAAATGGAACTGATGAGGACACGGGAAGATACGAGCTTTGGGCTCTTTCCCGTAAACACAATTAGGTAATCACAATTAGGTAATCACGACCGCTATGCTGTACTTGCTTGTACCCTCTGGCACTGGGTGCTAGTCGGTAAAATTCGTTGTTGCTCATTCCTTTCATTTGCACCATAACCGCAGGTACTGCCACGTATTGCTGTTAAGCAGGCACGACTGCCATTCTGTATTACCAGTATTTCATGCACTGTTTTGCAACATTTTGTTGCTGTTGCACTTGATTGTGTTGCTCATTCCTTTCATTTGCACGATAACCGCAGGTACAGCCACATATTGCTTTTAAGCAGGCACGACTGCCATTCTATATTACCAGTGTTTCATGCACTGTTTTGCAACATTTTGTTGCTGTTGCACTTGATTGTGTTGCTCATTCCTTTCATTTGCACGATAACCGCTGGTACTGCCACATATTGCTGTTAAGCAGGCACGACTGCCATTCTGTATTACCAGTGTTTCATGCACTGCTTTGCAACATTTTGTTGCTGTTGCACTTCATTGTGTTACTCATTCCTTTCATTTGCACAATAACCGCAGGTACTGCCACATATTGCTGTTAAGCAGGCACGACTGCCATTCTGTATTACCAGTGTGTCATTCACTGATTTGCAACATTTTGTTGCTGTTGCACTTGTGTTGCTCATTCCTTTCATTTGCACCATAACTGCAGGTACTGCCACGTATTGCTGTTAAGCAGGCACGACTGCCATTCTGTATTGCCAATGTTTCATGCACTGCTTTGCAACATTTTGCTGCTGTTGCACTAGACTGAATTTTGAGTCACTTTTATGGTGAGGTTTTGAAATCACTTTTACGTTTAAGTTTGAACTGTGGTATTGAATTTTTTTTTCTCCTTGGTGTTGTGTGGTTCTTTCATTTTTTTTTCTACTACTGTATTGTAGAGATTTGTTTTTCTTTGTGGTTCTTTGGCACTTCGTTATTGACTGTTTAGGAAACAAATATGGAAACCATCAAAACATTCGATGAGGAGCGTTACTTGGATATAATGATTGCTAGGGGTGAGAGATACGGTTTTTCCCCAAGACAGAAGCTCTTCGAATGGGCTCATGAGAAGATGGTTGAACGCCGAGATAAGCTGGAGAAGAGAGCAAGTGATGAGGCACAAGCACAATGTGAACATGAGCTTGCGCTTGCTCGGCTTCGAGCGGGAATCCCAGACAGTAGTCCTTTATCCGGAAATAGAGATTACAGTAACGGGAAGCACAAGAGTCCCTCGCAGAACTTCAATCGTCCAGCTCATCCTCCTCACACTCCTAAGCCTTATTACGGCAATGCACCCACACTCAAGAAGGATGACCTGGTAAGACTAAGCCTCAGCAGTTCAGATGCAAAGGCCATTTCTAAGCTCCACCTTCCCAGGGGTTTCAGCAAAACTCTAAGAGCCACCACGCTCCATCACACAGCGGCGGCCCACAAAGCCGTCCGGCCATGCACATGGCCCATGCTGTAGAAATAAGGCCAGAAAGGGCCACTTGGGATAACCCCGAGGAACCTATGTACAAACTTGCCAATGTGGAACTCACCGAATGGGGTAATCCGCAGGTGATCCCAAAATGTCTAGGAACTATAAATGGTGTGGAAGCTGAGATAGCCCTCGACACAGGGGCCAATGGCATATTTGTTGACGAGAGATTCGTCAGGGATGAAGATTATACCGGCGAAGTCGTTCGTGTGCGGGTTGCTGAAGGAACACCCCAAATACGACGCTGCTGTGTCATTAACCTGGATTGCAAATACTACAAGGCAAAAGCCCCAGCTGTGACAATGATTGGGCTTATGTACCCTGTCTTTATGGGTCGTGCACTGAACCTAGTTCCTACTTTCCAGGCCGACCTCTACCATAAGGACATTTCTCATTATAACTTCCCTCGGGGAAAGTCACATGAAGCCATTTCAGCAGCAACTCCTGGCCTCGATGCCAAGAATATGGACGATTCTCCAAATGACTCCGTTGAGTCTGCTGCAGTTAGTACACGTAATGTGGAACGCGAAGAGTTCCCCCCTCCTTTACCAGACGATGCACCTCTAGAGCCATTGAAGTCCCGTCCAGACTTTGTCAAATTGCAGCAAGACTGCCCCAGCCTCAAACGCTGGATGCAGCAGGCCACCGAGGGAAGGACCTTCACGGTGAGAGGAGGAGGCCAGATCACTTACGCCCTTGAAGATGGAGTACTTCGTAGGCATGTGACTAAAGATGGCCACACCTTTAAACAGTTGGTGGTGCTCATTTCGTTGCGCCGCCAGGCTATGTATGTGGCACACCATTTACCTCTGAGTGGACACAGAGGCAAAGCAAAAACTCGGCACATCCTTCAGAAGGCTTTTGCATGGCCAAACATGTACGCCGAGGTAGACAGATATGTAGGCTCCTGCCCTATCTGTCAATCCACCTCTACGGCATCGGTACCGAAAGTTCCCATGGGGATAACTAAGCTCTCAATTTAGCCATTTTCCAAGGTCGCTATTGACATATTAGGTCCGATTAATCCAGCTTCGTCCACGGGGAAACAGTTTCTCCTGGTATATGTTGACCTGGCAACAAGGTACTCAGATGCAGTGCCATTGACTTCTATCACAACTGAAGCAGTCGCTCATGCCCTATTTTAAATCTGCTCCAGGATTGGCTTTCCTGAGCAGGTCACTTCTGACAATGGAAGTCAGTTTACAAGTAGGCACTTTGAGGCATTCTGTAACCTTTTAGAAATGAAGCACATTCGTACGAGTGTCTATCATGCCCAATCAAATGGAGCATGCGAATGCTATAATGGGACATTGAAGCGATGTTTGCGCAAGCTAGTGATAGATATACCTAGGCAATGGGATAAGTACGTCCCTGCTGCACTTTTCTCCTTCAGAGACACGCCCCACGACACTACTGGATACTCGCCTTTCGAGCTGATTTATGGTCATAAGGTCAGAGGCCCAGTAGAATTCTTGGCAGAATATTGGGATTCACCTACCATCGAAGATGACGATAGGGACGTCCATGAGTATATTTTGAAGTTTTCGTCTCACCTCAAAAAGGCTTGGAAAACTGCACAATTAGCCATTAAGGGTCACCAGCAGACTGCCAAGCTCCTCTTTGACAAGCGTGCGCGGCGTCGTGCCCTGACACCCGGAGATCGAGCTCTGTTACTTCTTCCAACAGATACCCGCAAGCTAATGCTACGCTGGAAAGGACCGTATACTGTGGTACACCGGGTGACCCCTGACAATTATGTGCTAAATGTTAATGGCAGTAACCGGAAATACCACATTAACCAGCTGAAGCTTTATTGTGAGGACCCGGAGGCCCACAGGGATCCTGCGCTGGCGCTCCCAGCAACCCCTAAAGATGCCTCCAGCATCAACAGAACCTCCGAGGCTGCAGCAACACAGGTGCTCCATTATAGCCACCCCTTACCTCCTATATTGGAATACTCCACCCTTGCAGTGGAGACAGACTTACGGGAGTGGAGTTTCTCGGAAGAAGCCCCTCTGGCCGCAGCCACCGCCCTTGCAATTGAAGACATAAGCTTAGCTTTTGATGATGGTAAGGATCCTGCCATTCCCACACACCGAAAGGAAAGTGTGAGTAATTGCATTATTAACTCCAGACTGCAACTGAGTCAACGGGAACAGCTGAACAAGCTATTAGAGGACTATGAGAACATCTTCAACGACCTCACAGACATTACCACTACCCTTGAGCATCATGTCAGATTGACTGGCCCAGAGCCATTTCGGCATTCCTATGGTCTTCCCCACCAGCTGTCCTTACAGCTGAAGGAAGATCTTGACACTTGGGTCCGCCTCGGAATAGTTGAAAAGAGCATTTCGCCTTGGTGTTCGCCGTTACTGGCAGTGCGTAAGCGAGATGGCAGTCACAGGTTCTGCCTTGACTGTCGTAAGCTTAACTCCCATACCATCTTTGATGGAGAGCCCATTGCTGACGCCGAGCATATTTTCTCGTTGCTTTCCCAAGCCCGTTACCTGTCCAAGTTGGATTTGGCCAGTGGATTTTGGCAAGTCCCGTTGAGCGAGACTACCAAGCCTCTTACAGCTTTTTCCACAAGATATGGTCTATACCAGTTCAGGGTCATGCCTTTTGGTATGGTAAATGCCCCTGTCTGCTTCAGCAGACTCATGAGGATAGTACTACAGGATCTCAACAATGTTTCATGCTTTATAGACGACATCCTGGTGCATTCATAGGATTGGTCATCGCACCTCGAGAATCTACGCAGAGTTCTCACTCGTCTGAACCAGCATGGACTTCATTTAAAGCCTTCCAAATGTGAGATTGGTTTCACACAATTGCAGTATCTCGGCCACGTGGTTGGAGAAGGAGTTATGTCCCCTTTCCATGACAGGGTACAAGCTATTAAGGATATGGAGAAACTGGCTACTGTCACTCAACTGAGATCATTCCTGGGTAGTGTCGGCTCCTACCAACGGTTCATTCCACACTTTAATACTATCGCTGCCCCTTTGCAGCAAATGACCACCTCGAAGCAAAGTAAATCCTCCCCTGTCCAATGGACAGATGAAGCGGAGAGAGCATTTTTCAAGCTCCGAGAAGCATTGGCGGGTGAGCCAGTATTACAACTGGTAAACCCTGATTTTCCATTTATCTTGCAGACCGACGCCTCAGACGAAGGCCTAGGTGCCGTGCTCTTGCAAGCCCGATCAGACATCTCAGCAGAAGTAGCTCCAGTGCGATATGCAAGTCGCAGGCTTCGCCCTGCAGAGCGAAATTACTCCACCGTGGAGAAGGAAGTTCTAGCTGCATATTGGGCCATAAAGAAATTTGAAGTCCATCTGTATGGCCAACATTTTACACTGAGAACCGACCACCGACCTCTCCTATATTTACAGACTGCAGACAAGCTAAATCCTCGCCTGAAAAGGTGGGCACTTTACCTGAATCTTTTCAAATTCCCTGCCCAACATGTTCATGGCAAGGACAATGACCTTGCTGATCTACTAAGTCGACGGTCGTTACCCTTAAATGAGGAAGCTGGTGCTGTTAGCCTAAATTTGACTAGTCGGTAAAGATTACTTCTCTAATGTGTTGTTTATTTTTTATGTTTATCTTTTATGTCTTTAATACTGTACTGTACTTGTTTATTTTAGCATACAAACGTTATTCCTAATGGAAGACGAAAAAGATGAAGAATAATTTTTGATCGTAGTTTTATATTTCCCTTTGTGGGACTTTGAAAGCCAGAACATGGCGGAAATATTTTAGTTTAGTGTTGAATAGCTGAAACTGTCCGCCAATGTTAATGACGACGTGGATCATATTTTACATTTGCGTATACTGTATTTTTTTTTTGTATATTATATTATTGCCTTCTTGCATGTGAAGCATTCATAAACTTAAATATTGATATTCACTGATATCTAATTGTGATTTAATTTTCTTGAAATTTGAATTTGATCACATTTCTTTTATGTTTTGCATGTCATTTAATGTTTTGTTTACAAGACTTGTTAATTTTTCCTAATAGTATGATATGTTCCAGTGGTGGATCCCATTCTTATTGTTCATTTGTTCCTTTCCATGAGAAGGATATCTCATCCCTCATAATAACACTGAAGTCACCGTAACTTCCTCTGTTCTTTTTTCGCCTACTGTAGTAGAATTTTGCTAAATCAATATTCTCTAGAAAGGGCCTTTGTGACAGAGTGTTTCGCTCAAAGTCACCAGGGGCTGTTAGATGCCTTATTAATTAATTTAGTAACAAAACTGTCATTTTTCTAACTAAAAAAATAATTCCCACTTCTTGACTTTTGCAGATTATGATTATTTGCAATTTATATTTTAGCTTATAGCTAATTTTAAATATACCTTATTTACTCTTCTTGTACATGTAGACTCCACCACTGGCTTGATGGCAGACACGCCTGGTGGTAGTAATGGATCTGCTCTTAACCTTGCACCTCCTAATAGATCTGCTTCTTTCACTCTTCGCTATTCAAACATTCGTGGCCTGAATTCTAATCTTTCGTCTGTGGAACAGCACTTGGGCTCTTTCCTCCCTAACCTCCTCCTCCTATCTGAAACCCAGTTGTCTATACATGCTTCCACTGACCCTATCCAAATCTCCCACTATAATCTGTATACTCGTTTTCGTTCCAAAGGTGGGGTCTGTGCTTACTGCAACATGAACACTCCTACTGTGAGGCTCATGGACCTTGAATCTCCTGACTTTGATGTTCTCTGGCTAAAAGTCTATCTCTCCACTACCCCTATCATCCTTTGCTTCTGCTGCTGTTCTCCAAACTCCACCGAGTTTGTATCTTTCTTTGAATATCTCTCCTCGTGCCATGAGTCCTTGCTATCTTCTCACCCACATGCTGAAGTTCTCTACATTGGAGACTTCAATGCACACCACAGTGAGTGGCTTCATTCTTCTCACACTGATGTGGGAGGAAGCGAGGCTCTTGCTTTCTCTATTACTCATGATCTGGAGCAAATTATTAAACATCCTACTCGTGTTCCTGATCGTCACGAACAAGCTGCTAACATTCTTGACCTTTTTTTTACTTCTAACCCTTCACACTACTCTTATTCCGTGCTTTCCCCTCTTGGTAAATTTGACCACTCCATGATCTCTTTCTCTTCCATTTTCGCTCACCCACCACCAATCCCTCCTACTCAACGCCGCCTTTGGCACTTCGAGCGAACTCAATATGAAAATTTGCGTAACTTTCTCTTTGACTTTCCATGGGATGACTACTGCTTTCGGTCCCGCAACCCTGATCGGGTAGCTGTAAAAGTTGCCGAGATCATGACCGCGGGAATGGAGGCGTACATCCCCTCTTCTACAAAAACTTTCTCTCCCCCTAAACCTTGGTTTGACCGTGCCTGCTCCATGGCTATCCAGGCTAGGAATCAGGCTCACCGATCTTACCAAGCCTCTCCTTCCGATTTAACTCGCTCTGCTTTTATTATAGCTAGGAATCGCTGTACAGCTCAGATTCGAAGGTCTAAGGCTTCCTTTATAAGAAGGAAAGTTGATGACCTTAACTCCTCTCCCACTGACAAATGCTTCTGGTCCTTAGCCAAAAACCTCTCCAAAAACTTCTGTAACTCAAGCTTTCCCCCTCTCATTCGTTCTGATGGTTCTATAGCTTGCTCTCCCACTGACAAAGCCACTCTCTTTGGCTCTCATTTTTCTGCTAACTCTTCTATCAACGATTCCAGCGCACCTGTTCCTCAGTCTTTTCCCATCTCTAACCCTATGCCCTCCCTTATCCTTTCTTCACGCAAAGTTCATAAGGTTCTTCGCTCACTAAAGACAAACAAGGCATCTGGTCCCGATGGTATCCCTGCAAGGTTCCTTAAGGAGTTTGCAGATGAACTGGCTCCCGTGCTTTGCCGTCTTTTTCGCCTCATTCTGTCAACCAGTATCTATCCTTCATCTTGGAAGCATGCTCTAGTTCAACCTGTTCCTAAGAAGGGTGACCGCTCTATTCCTTCTAACTACCGACCTATTGCTCTAACCTCCTCTATTGCTAAAGTTTTCGAAACTTTGCTCAATGCTCACTTCTTGAAACGCCTTGAATCTAACTCACTTATCTCCGATCACCAGTACGGCTTCCGCAAGGCAAGATCCACTGGTGATCTCCTGTCCTATCTTACTCATGTATGGTCATCTTCTCTGAGGAACTATGGGGAATCCTTTGTCGTCGCCCTTGATATCTCTAAGGCTTTTGACAGAGTCTGGCACAAGGCTCTGTTGGCCAAACTCCCTGCCTACGGCTTTACCCCTTCTTTCTGTTCTCTGATTTCCAGTTTTCTCACTGACCGTTCTATATCTGTAGTTGTTGATGGTGCGACATCTAGCCCTTTCTCTGTGTCCAGTGGTGTTCCACAGGGCTCTGTTCTTTCACCTACTCTCTTCCTTCTCTTCATCAATGATCTTCTACAGTCCCCATCTTCCTCTCTTCTTCATGCCTTTGCCGATGATTCTACCCTTCACTTTTCCTCAGCCTTTTCTTCACAACCTTCATCTGTTACTCGTAGTCAATCTCGTATCACTCTTTCTTCTACTCTTAACTCCGATTTGCAGAGAGTATCTGAATGGGGCACTCAAAATTTAGTTAAATTCAATGCCTCCAAGACACAGTTTCTGGCTATCTCTTTATCTTCTTCTCCTCCTGATAACCCTATTGTCTTCGAAACTAATGAAATTTACCCTCTTAACTCTATCAATATATTAGGAAACCATATAGCCTCTAACTTGTCTTGGAGGAATCACATAATCCAAATTTCTAAATCTTCATCCAAAAAATTGGGGGCTTTGTTTCGTTTTCGTTATTACTTTTCCTCATTGCAGTTACTTAAAATTTACAAAGGTCTTATCCGCCCCTGCTTAGAATACTGCTCACACATCTGGGGTGCTTCTTCCTTTACTTATCTTCTTGATAGGGTTCAATCTAAGGCAGTCAGACTCATTAATGATCCTTCTCTTACTGCTAACCTGGATTCTCTCTCTCTCTTCGCCGTAAGGTATCTTCCCTTTCGCTTTTCTATCGCTACTACTTCCATCGCTGCTCTGATGAGTTGGCGAGTTGCATCCCTCCTCCACTGCCGAGGCTGCGTAACACTTGCCAAGCGGCCTCATCTCACAGGTAATGTGTGGAGATTTGTAGCTCGCGGATTGGTCGGTGCAGCGACTGCTTTTTCCCATCTACCTCCAGACTCTGGAACTCTCTTCCTCCTTCTGTCTTTCCTAATTCTTATGACCTTTCATCCTTCAAAAAGCAGATCTATCGTCATCTCAGAGCCTAGTCCTCCATATCTCTGGGGCCTCATTACTTTGACTGTTTTTTCTGTCTGTCGTTTTCCTTTGTGTGACATTACCTCATCTCTGCCTTGCCCTTAACTTTTTCTTTTCCTTCGTCTTGGTATTTTCTCGTGCCCGGGCCTTTGTTGATGAGGGCAGTTTCTGCCTATCCCGGTGTCACACTCTTAAAAAAAAAAAAAAAAAAAATAGTCCCGATATAAAGTCTGCTCCTATTTTCCGTCTGCTACGAGCCAAGAACGTTCTGGAGATTGTTTACCAGTAACCTAACTTTTCATTATTATTCTCGTTTTATTTTATTTGCTTCCACTTGTTGCACCTAAAAATACTGTCTCTCCCTTGCATCTCTGCTATAATTGCCTGCCAGGGACCACCACTAAAATAGTCCTTAAATGATATCAGAGCCAGTTACTGCTCTAGAAATGTATCCTACAGATGAACTCACTAGGAGGGACAATGAGACGCTCTCCTTTGGCGCCCAAACTTCCAAGAGGCAACATCTCGCCTGAGCAGTCTAAGTTTATTTCAAACCTTATTTACGTGGCATTTTCACAGGAATTCATCTGGCACTACAAGGTGAGGGATAGTGTATGGTAAAGCTCGTGGGTCAAGCAAAGTGGTTTTTTTTTGAGAATTAGTTACATTCGTTACTGGCTAAATCTTACAAATTTTATTCTCAGATTCCATGCCCATACAAACGAAATTTTGTAGATTACCAAACTGGAATCTCACTTGCCAAAGTTAATTCTTTAACCTGTAAATTACAGCTGATATACATTGCTAAGAAGTTTCTTTTCATTGAATGTGATAAACGAAAATCTCATCCTCTGAAGGCTGGTTATGAGCCCGTAAAAATCTATCTCTTTTCCTAATAAATTCTAATTTCATTTCACCTCTTTCTATCATCGTAATAAAGTGTTTTACGTCAAAAACTCGTCAATAAAGCTATTTGCTATATAAATTGCAAATAATTAATCATTTAGCTAAAGTGCTTAATGCTAAAAACTGCAGATAATTAAAAGGTAATTTTACCCTGTTGGCTTTGCAAATATTTCCTGTTAACCACAATATAATGAATGCATACTGTATTTATCTTGCTAATTCTTCATATGTTGGGGATAAAGTGTTTTGAGTTATAAGTTGCAAATACCTCAAAAGGTGGTTTTGCACCCTTTTATTTCATTGCAAAGTTCTTGATAACCAAAAGTGAATGAATACTGTATTTATCTCGTAGATTCTTCCTTTACCCTAAATAGTGTTGTACCATATTAATTGTAAATCAGTAATAAGCATTGCAACTTTTGTGGTTGCCCACAATTTAAGGAATACATACAGTACTGTATTTGTCTTGCTTATTCTTCATTTTTTGTGAATAAATTGTTTTCCTTTAAAACCAGTAAAGAATTAATTTTGTTTGCTATTATGGTAGCATAAATATTTCTGGTTAGCTGTGAATAACCAATATATTTTCATCCAGTAGAATAACATTGGAAACTCATCATATGTGTGCTCATGCTTTCAGTTTCCCATTATAAACAGTGTGTCATTTCTGTTTCTGAAATTGCAGTGTCCTGTATTCTACTCTGCCTGTGTGACAGAGGTAATCGTCGAGTTGAGGCCAAAGTCTTGGCATACGTCCGTGGTGCTGGGAAACAAAATCGTGCTTACCACCTCCGGGATTCGAGGCAGCATTTCATAAAATTTAATTTGAGAAATTTAATTCAATTCTTTTAATGTCATTGCATTTCCAAAATTAAAAGAAAGTTGAATTCTGAGTTTCATTTAACCGACTAATGGTAAAAGAGATGGGGTGTTCAAGTACAAATATCTGTCCTGTCTGTTTGTGAGCTCTTAACCGAGCTCAGTACTTTGAGTCCCCTTAGTAAAACAGAATCTTAACAACACTCACCATCCTAACCTCCAACACCCTTAAAGGGTGATATTTATTAGGAATTGTTTATATTTCTTTGAGATTTAGGAATTGGGAGTAAGCATATTAAGTACTGTACATTGCATATAATTAAATTTTTATATTCAAACACTGAGTGCTTATAGATTGGGAAGAAAAACTTTGGCATCGTTTGTTGAGCCTAAGCTAAGCCCATCATGGGTCTGAGTTATCATTAAAAAATAAATTTTCTCATCACTTGTAGATGCATGTGCAATATGGCTGTCTTGTAAGCCGTTAGCTTATATTTGGTGTATTTTGTATAGGATCTGTGCCCTTTTGGCAACACTCCTGAATTTTACTTATGACATTTTACTTTTTGGTACATCCATATATGCACTCATACGCAGTTACGACCGCTATACTTTATTTGTTTGTATTCTCTTGCACTGGGTGCTTGTCTGTAAAATTCGTTGTTGCTCAAACCTTTCATTTTCACCATAGTTGCAGGTACTGCCACATATTTCTGCAAAGCAGGCACAACTGCCATCCTGCATTACCAGCATTTCATGCACTGTTTTGCAATATTTTACTGCTGTTGCAGTTTGTTGTATTTTGAGTCACTTTCATAGTGAGGTTTTGGGATCATCGTTATGTTTTAGTTTGAACGGTGGTGTTGAATTTTTTTTCTCCTTGGTGTTGCGTGGTTATTTCAATTTTTTTACTATTGTAGATTTTTTTTTTTGTGGTTGATTTGTTTTGGCACTTCATTATTGACTGTTCAGGAAACCAACATGGAAACCAGGCAGTCACAGGAAACAATTGAAACATTCGATGAGGAGAGTTACCTGGACGATGATTGCTAAGGGTGAGAAATACAGCTAGTCCCCAAGACCGACGCTCCTTGAGCAGGCTCATAGAAAGATGGCTAAATGTCGAGCTGAGCTGGAGAGGAAAGCACTCGAGCAGAAGAAGGTGAAAGTGAAACAAAGAGTGAAGAAACTCAACTCGAGCACAACCAGGCACAGGCACAAGCACAAAGCAATTGCGAATAGGCGCAGGCACAAGCACAACATGAACATGAGCTTGCACTCACTCGGCTTTAAACAGGAACCCCAGACAGTGGTGCTTCACCCGGAAATAGGTACCAGCCTCGTTAGAGGCCCCCCCGATACAGAAATACGAGATGACGGCAAGCAACTGCTTGATACTTACATCTGCTCATTTGAAAGTCTTTCGACCACTAGCGAAGGCACAGAGGCTGAGAAGAGTCGTTGGCTGCTTGCCTCCATGCCATCCTATTTGCTCGCCATGGTCAATGAACTCGACCATGTGCAACTGAGGGACTACGTCTGGAGTATGACCTCATGAGGGCAAGAAGGGCTAATCCCAAGGTTTGTCTTAAGTGTGCCAATCCTTCTGCAGCAGACCATGATCCTCTCAGGAAAGGAGATCGCAGGAATGGGAACCAATAGGGCCCTTCTCAGAACTTCAATTGTCCAGCTCATCCTCCGAACACTCTTAAGCCTTATTACAGCCATGCATACACACAACGTTCAGTGACACATGAAACTGCTCCTCTTATATTACTACTTGTGTTTTGAGTGACTAAGTGCTTAGTGGAAAACATTACCATAATTTCCATAAATCTGAAATCCTGCAAAGTATTGTGAGTACAAAACTTATATTTGTTGTATGACGAGACTGTCCAAAATATTAAAGGAAAAAAATTGAGAACATTTTCGTGAGGGGAGAGAGAAGCTGCCGTCCAGTTCTGCCTTGAAGGAAATTTAGAAGTTGCCAGAGGTGAAGCCATCACATCACATTACCTAATTTTTTGTGTAAACTGGGGAAAGCTCTTAAGCCGTTTACCTGATCCTGTGGTTCTATATATTGTTAAAATCAGTATCCTTCCCATTTATATTAACTTGTTAGTTAGTTTGATACACGAAATAATTGAATAATTAAAAAAAAATAATAATAATAATCACCTGTCAACAGTACTGAGTTAAGTTGCCAAGTAGTACTGCTGTCTTATTTTCTTCATTTTTTTTGCTTTTCTTTTAGCTTTCTCTTTTACTATTTTTTTATTTTGTATATATATTGAGTTAAATGTAAAGTCTAATCCTGTGATAACATATCTTGGTTAGCAAGTGAGTTTATCAGTTAGGAAGAATATATAGCAGAAACAGGTGGGTGCCACCTCAGACACAAATTCGAATTTTCCTTCAGGTTTGACTTTTGTTTTTCTTTTTCTTTTTATCCTTAAATTACCATGGTCAAGTTTTTAAGTTAAGATGTGTGTTACCAGAAAAGAGATAAACTGAGTCACTAAATAGCACTTATATGGAGATATAAAAATTCTGTGTGAAGCTTAATTAAAAGTTTTTTTTTCACTTTTTTTTTTCCTCTTTCTCGTCTTCTTTCTATATTCTGTGAGAGGGAGAACACAAAAATGACGCCATCTCTGTCCCAAACCTCTCCCATCCATGGGTCGGTAGGAGGGGTAGCCATTAGGGGACTTAACCAGAAAATCAAGAATTTAGAGGCAATGGTTATAAGCCTTGATGATAAAATTCGGAATATGGATGGAGAAATGAAAGAGAATGAAACACTCAGAGAGCAAATAAGATCTTTGGAGGAAGCGAATAAGGCACAAGGGCAGGAGAGAAAGGAACTAGAAAAAAGAATAAAGAAGCTGGAAGGGGAAAAGAGTCAACTAGAATCTAGAATTTCTAAACAAGAAGATAAAAACAAACAGCTGAATGACAACCTAAAGGAATTAGATGTTAGTTCACTGCTCTCTTCTGAGAGGACGAGATTGCTGCTTGGAATGTCCAGATTAAGGAAAACATTGAACATTTCAGAAAAGAGTTCCAGGAGCTGAATATGGAAAATGATGCCATGAAAACTTCCTTTGCTGATGCACTAAAAGGGAATGTGGCAGTAAAAGAGGCTGTAAAGGTGGTGGCACTGGAAAACATACAAACAGTTGACTATAAAGAGACAGTAATCGAAAAAAATGAAAGACGTTGTGATGGAAAGGGCAATCCCACTCATCAGACAGGCACTTGATAAGGAGAAGACAGTGGTAATCTCAGGCATAAGTGAATCCCAGGAGCCAACATGGAAGGGGAGACTTGAAGAAAATAAAGCTAACGTTGTAGACCTGATAAGAAAGCTTGGAGTAGTTTGTGGTCCTGAGGATATTGTAAACATGCACCAACTAGGTAAATATTCGAGGGAAGGAAAGCTGAGACCAACAAAAGTAACCTTTGAGAGAGGGGAAACATGTAGGGAAATACTGTTGAGAAAAAAAAGTCTAAAAGACCTTCAAGAATTCAAAGAAGTGTTCATTAGACGATACAGAACACAGGAAGAGATGGGAAAGATCAAAAACTTGTTGCAAGAGGCAAGAAGGTTAAATGAATGAAAGAAATGAAGAACAGAAGAAAAATTTTCGTTACAGAGTTCTTCCAGACAAAGGGGAGATAAAGAAGATAATGACAGAAGATCAGGGGATGGGGCCTCATTAAGATTGTTATACACAAATGCTGATGGATTAGCTGGTAAGGCAGTAGAATTAAAAGATAGGATTCACAACAGTAAGGCAGATATAGTAGCAATTACAGAGACTAAGTTGAGTAAGGACATAAACAGTGTCACAGTTTTTCCTAAGGGCTTCAGAATACTAAGGGTTGAAAGATCTGAGAGGACTGGTGGAGGGATAGCACTGCTCATAAGTGAAAGGATTCAAGTTGAAGAAATAAACTTGGCTATAGAAAGTGAGTTCAAGGAATTTCTTGTTGCTCGCATAAATACTGGGCCAGAGAGCATTATAATAACTGTTGTATACAACCCACCAAGGAACCAAAATAGGCTTGAAGTTTATGAGGAAAGTCATATAGGTACTATTGAAGTTATAAACTCAGTTGTTAACATGGCACGGGAAAAAAAATGTAGGATTTTGATTATGGGAGACTTTAATCTTAAAGAGATAGATTGGATAAATCTTGACAAACACAGTGGTGAGGACTCATTCGGGGCAAGATTCCTAGATTGCGTACAAGGGAATTTCCTACACCAACATGTAATGGAACCAACAAGGGCCAGGGGTGGGGATGAGCCAATACTACTTGATCTAGTGTTCACAGATAATGTGTTGGATATTGAAAATATTGAGTATGAACCACCAATTGGAAAGAGTGACCACTGTGTGTTGTTGATGGAGTATATCATTGAAGATATTCTTCCTGAGAGTAGAGGCACTGAGGACATGAGGAGGAACTATCCGAAAGGAGATTACATCAAAATGAATGAGCTTTTTGCAGTTATTGACTGGAGAACCTTATTTTACAACAAATATGTACAATAAATGTATGACATCTTTTGTGAGAAATATGGGAAGATAGTAGATTGCTGCATACCTGTCACCAAAGTAGGTGCAACTCATGCCAGAGAGAAATGGTTCGATAATGGGTGTAAAAGAGCTAAGGAGTGGAGAGACAAATGCTGGAAAAGGTATAGGAGGAGAAAAAACATAAATGCCTGGCAAACCTACAAAAGAGCAAGAAATGACTACCTAAGTAAAAGGAGAGAGGCAGAGAGAGACTATGAGAGGGACATCACCAGGAAGGCTAAAGAAAATCCCAAGCTTTTCCACAGCTTTATCAGAGGAAAACTGAAGGTAAAAGAACAGGTTTTAAGGCTAAAGAGAGCGGATGGAACCATCACTGAGACGGATGAAGAGATCTGCAAAGAACTGAACAAGGAGTTTCAGTGAGTATTTACAGTAGAAAATACCCCACCCCCTCAGATTGCAGTGATAGAAGCTCAAGGGCCGGTATTAAAGAACATCAACCTTACAGCCACAGAGGTATGCAAAGCGCTGATGGATTTAGATGTTCATAAAGCTACAGGTCCTGATGACATATGCCCTCATGTGCTTAAAAAATGCGCAAACACAATATCAGTGGCACTAAGTATCATACTTAAGGAGTCACTGGAGTCGGGGGAGATTCCAAGATGCTGGAAACAAGCAAATGTGATACCTATCTTCAAAAAGGGAAGGAGGGATACGGCTCTGAACTATAGACCAGTTTCCTTGACCAGCATAGTTTGCAAAGTCATGGAGAAACTACTAAGGAAACATATCTCTCTTCACTTGGAATCCTTCAACCTTTTGTCAGTGAAGCAACATGGCTTCAGAGAAGGTAGATCAACAGTAACAAACTTATTAGAATTTTATGATGAGGTAAGCCAAATCTTACAGGAAAGAAAGGGCTGGGCAGATTGCATATTCCTAGACTTCCAGAAAGCGTTTGACACTGTTCCACATGGGAGACTTATTAGGAAGCTGCAATCAATGGCTAGAATAGGTGGAAATGTTTTGGAATGGATAAAAACTTACTTAGAAGGAAGGGAACAGAGGGTTAGAGTAAGACACTCAGTGTCTGAATGGAGAAGAGTTAGTAGTGGAGTTCCACAGGGTTCAGTTTTAGGGCCACTTTTGTTCCTTGTATATGTAAATGACCTACCAGAGTCTGTAAATTCATTCATGAATATGTTTGCAGATGATGCAAAGATTGTGAAGAAAGTAAAAAACGAGAACAATGGTAGAGAACTTAAGGAGGATCTAAATAATCTGCACGAGTGGTCAGAAAAGTGGCTAATGAAATTCAATGCTTCAAAATGTAAGGTAATGAGAATGGGTACAAGTGCAAAAAGGCCCAAGCTTGACTACTCGGTGGCTGGAGTACAACTTCAAGAGACAGAAAATGAGAGAGATCTAGGAGTAAACATACTCGGCAGATTTGTCTCCAGAAATACATATAAATGGCATAGTAAGGGCAGCATATGCATTCTTATCAAATGTAAGGGTAGCCTTCAGGCACATGGACAAGGAAATGTTCAGAAATATTTATGTAACCTATGTGAGGCCAAAACTGGAATATGCAGCCCCCTTTTGGAATCCGCACTTGAAAAAGCACATAGCTAAGCTTGAAAAAGTTCAAAGACATGCCACGAAACTGGTGCCAGAAATACGCAATCTCAGTTATGATGAGAGGCTGAGGGAATTAGACTTACCATCACTCGAAGCTAGAAGAGTGAGGGGGGATATGGTGACAGTCTTTAAATTCCTTCATGGTTATGATAGAGTGGATAGGATTCGATATTTTGATATGGCTGGCTCTAGAACTAGAGGTCATAGTTTGAAGCTTCCTAAGAAAACTTCATTGCAGGATGTAAGGAAATACTTTTTCAGTGTAAGAGTAGTTGATAATTGGAATTCGCTAAGCGAGGAGGTAGTTAATGCTATCTCAATCCATAGTTTTAAGGACAGGTATGATAATTATCACTAAGTCTAAAATGGAACCGATCAGGAGACGGGAAGATACGAGCTTTGGGCTCTTTCCCATAAACACAATTAGGTAATCACAATTAGGTAATCACTCAGATCTGAGAGGACTGGTGGAGGGATAGCACTGCTCATAAGTGAAAGGATTCAAGTTGAAGAAATAAACTTGACTATAGAAAGTGAGTTTAAGGAATTTCTTGTTGCTCGCATAAATACTGGGTCAGAGAGCATTATAATAACTGTCGTAAATAACCCGTCAAGGAACCAGAATAGGCTAGAAGTTTATGAGGAAAGTCATATAGGTACTATTGAAGTCATAACCTCGGTTGTTAACATGGCACGGGAGAGAAAATGTAGGATTTTGATTATGGGAGATTTTAATCGTAAAGAGATAGATTGGATAAATCTTGACAAACACAGTGGTGAGGACTCATTCAGGGCAAGATTCCTAGTTTGCGTACAAGGGAATTTCCTACACCAACATGTAATGGAACCAACGAGGGCCAGGGGTGGGAATGAGAAATCACTACTTGATCTAGTATTCACAGATAATGTGTTGGATATTGAAGAAAATGAGTATGAACCACCAATTGGAAAGAGTGACCACTGTGTGTTGTTGATGGAGTATATCACTGAAGATATTCTGCCTGAGAGTAGAGGCACTGAGGACATGAGGAGGAACTATCCGAAAGGAGATTACATCAAAATGAATGAGCTTTTTGCAGTTATTGACTGGAGAACCTTATTTTACAACAAATATGTACAAGAAATGTATGACATCTTTTGTGAGAAATATGGGAAGATAGTAGATTGCTGCATACCTGTCACCAAAGTAGGTGCAACTCATGCCAGAGAGAAATGGTTCGATAATGAGTGTAAAAGAGCTAAGGAGTGGAGAGACAATGCTGGAAAAGGTATAGGAGGAGAAAAAACATAAATGCCTGGCAAACCTACAAAAGAGTAAGAAATGACTACCTAAGTAAAAGGAGAGAGGCAGAAAGAGACTATGAGAGGGACATCACCAGGAAGGCTAAAGAAAATCCCAAGCTTTTCCACAGCTTTATCAGAGGAAAACTGAAGGTAAAAGAACAGGTTTTAAGGCTTAAGAGAGCAGATGAAAGCACCACTGAGATGGATGAAGAGATCTGCAAAGAAGTGAACAAGGAGTTTCAGTGAGTATTTACAGTAGAAAGTACCCCACCCCCTCAGATTGCAGAGATAGAAGCTCAAGGGCCGGTATTAAAGAACATCAACCTTACAGCCACAGAGGTATGCAAAGCGCTGATGGATTTGCATGTTCATAAAGCTACAGGTCCTGATGACATATCCCTTCATATACATAAAGAATGCGCAAACTCAATATCAGTGGCACTAAGTATCATATTTAAAAAGTCACTGGAGTCAGGGAAGATTCCAAGATGCTGGAAACAAGCAAATGTGATACCTATCTTCAAAAAGGGAAGGAGGGATACGGCTCTGAACTATGGACCAGTTTCCTTGACCAGCATAGTTTGCACAATTATGAAGAAACTACTAAGGAAACATAACTCTCTTCACTTGGAATCCTTCAACTTTTTGTCAGTGAGGCAACATGTCTTCAGAGAAGGTAGATCAACTGTAACAAACTTATTAGAATATTATGATGAGGTAAGCCGAATCTTACAGGAAAGAGAGGGCTGGGCAGATTGCATATTCCTAGACTCCCAGAAAGCGTTTGACACTGTACCACATGGGAGACTTATTAGGAAGCTGCAAGCAATGGCTAGAATAGGTGGAAATGTCTTGGAATGGATAAAAACTTACTTAGAAGGAAGGGAACAGAGGGTTAGAGTAAGACATTCAGTGTCTGAATGGAGAAGAGATAGTAGTGGAGTTCCAAAGGGTTCAGTTTTATGGCCATTTTTGTTCCTTGTATATGTAAATGACCTACCAGAGTCTGTAAATTCATTCATGAATATGTTTGCAGATGATGCAATGATTGTGAAGAGAGTAGGAAACAAGAGCAACGGTAGAGAACTTCAGGAAGATCTAAATAGTCTGCATGAGTGGTCAGAAAAGTGGCTAATGAAATTCAATTCTTCAGAATGTAAGGTAATGAGAATGGGTACAAGTGCAAGAAGGCCCAAGCTTGACTGCTCAGTGGCTGGAGTACAACTTCAAGAGACAGAAAATGAGAGAGATCTAGGAGTAAACATACTGGCAGATTTGTCTCCAGAAATACATATAAATGACATAGTAAGGGCAGCATATGCCTTCTTATCAAATGTAAGGGTAGCCTTCAGGCACATGGACAAGGAAATGTTCAGAAATATTTATGTAACCTATGTGAGGCCAAAACTCGAATATGCAGCCCCCTTTTGGAATCCACACTTGAAAAAGCACATAGCTAAGCTTCAAAAAGTTCAAAGACATGTCAAGAAACTGGTGCCAGAAATACGTAATCTCAGTTGTGATCAGAGGCTGAGGGAATTAGACTTACCATCACTCGAGGCTAGAAGAGTTGAGGGGGGATATGGTGACAATCTTTAAATTCTTTCATGGTTATGATAGAGTGGATAGGGATCGATATTTTGATATGGCTGGCTCTAGAACTAGAGTTCATAGTTTGAAGCTTCGTAAGGAAACTTCTTTGCAGGATGTAAGGAAATACTTTTTCAGTGTAAAAGTAGTTGATAATTGGAATTCGCTAAGCGAGGAGTTAGTAAATGCTGTCTCAATCCATAGTTTTAAGGACAGCTATGATAAGAATCACTAAGTACAAAATGGAACCAATTAGGAGACGGGAAGATACGAGCTTTGGGCTTTTTCCCGTAAACACAATTAGGTAATGAAACTTGGGTAATCACTATCCCTCACCTTGTTTGTGCTAGATGAATTCCTGTGAAGATGCGACCTAAATAAGGTTTGAAATAAACTTGACTGCTGAGGCGAGATGCTGCCTCTGGGATGTTTGGAAGCCATATGAGGACGCTTCAATGTCCCTCCTGGTGACGTCATCATTAGGATATATTTCTAGAGCAGTAACTGGCTCTTACTTTATACAGGGCTACTTGAGTGGTGGTCCCTGGCGGGCAATTATAGCAGAGATGCAAGGGAGAGACAGTATTTTAGGTGCAACAAGTGGAAGCAAATAAAATATAACGAGAATAATAATGGAAAATTAGGTTACTGGTAAACAATCTCTGGAATGTTCTTTGCGTCGTAGCAGACGGAATTTAAGTACTCAAATAATAAAGAAAGTACTGACATATATCTAGACAGGCTAATGACATAACAGCAAGGTCAAATTTATAACAAAATTATCAGCAAGAACAATTTTTATAATAATTTATTAGCAAGAGCTATTTTATCATAAGAAAATTACAAATATAACGTATCTGATAGGCTCACTGATAGGCTCAGTGAAAAGATGGAACAGTAGGAGCAGCCTTTATAACGGGATTATGCTTCTACACGTACAAGAATAGTAAATAAGGTATATTTAAAATTAGCTATAAGCTAAGATATAAATTGCAAATAATCATAAACTGCAAAAGTTAAGAAGTGGGAATTATTTTTAGTAAGAAAAATGACAGTTAAGTTACTAAATTAAATAATAAGGTGTGACAGAGTGTTTCGCTCAAGGTCACCAGAGGCTGTTAGATGCCTTATTAATTAATTTAGTAACTTAACTGTTATTTTCTAACTAAAAATATTAATTCCCACTTCTTGACTCTTGCAGATTATGATTATTTGCAATTTATATTTTAGCTTATAGCTAATTTTAAATATACCTTATTTACTCTTCTTGTACGTGTAGAAGTATAGCCCCGATATAAAGGCTGCCTCTATTTTTCGTCTGATACGAGCCAAGAACATTTTGGAGATTGTTTACCAGTAACCTAACTTTTCATTATTATTCTTGTTTTATTTTATTTGCTTCCACTTGTTGCACCAAAAAATACTGTCTCTCCCTTGCATCTCTGCTATAAATGCCTGCCAGGGACCACCACTAAAATAGTCCTTAAATTATATCAGAGCCAGTTAATGCTCTAGAAAATGTATCCTACAGATGAACTCACCAGGAGGGACAATGAGACGCCCTCTTTTGGCGCACAAACTACGAAGAGGCAACATCTCGCCTGAGCAGTCTAAGTTTATTTCAAACCTTATTTACGTGGCATCTTCACAGGAATTCATCTAGCACAACAAGGTGAGGGATAGTGTATGGTAAAGCTCGTTGGTCAAGCAAACTGGTTTATTTTCGAGAATTAGTTACATTCGTTACTGGCTAAATCTTACTGATTTTTATTCTCAGTTTCCATTCCCATACACACAAAATTTTGTAGATTACCAAACTGGAATCTCACTTGCCAAAGTTAATTCCTTAACCTGTAAATTACAGCTGATTTACATTGCTAAGAAGTTTCTTTTCATTGAATGTGATAAACGAAAATCTCATCCTCTGAAGACTGGTTATGAGCCCGTAAAAATCTATCTATTTTCCTAATAAATTCTAATTTCATTTCACCTCTTTCTATCATCGTAAATAAAATGTTTTACGTCAAAAACTCGTCAATAAAGCCATTTGCTATACAAATTGCAAGTAATTCATCATTTAGCTAAAGGGTTTTATGCTATATACAGCAAATAATTAAAAGGTAATTTTACCCCGTTGGCTTTGCAAATATTTCCTGTTAACCACAATTTAATGAATGCATACTGTATTTATCTTGCTAATTCTTCATATGTTGGGGATAAAGTGTTTTGAGTTATAAGTTGCAAATACCTCAAAAGGTGGTTTTGCACCCTTTTTTTTCATTGCAAAGTTATTGATAACCAAAAGTGAATGAATACTGTATTTATCTCGTAGATTCTTCCTTTATCCTAAATAGAGTGTTTTACCATATTAATTGCAAATCAGTAATAAGCATTGCAACTTTTGTGGTTGCCCACAATTTAAGGAATACATACAGTACTGTATTTGTCTTGCTTATTCTTCATTTATTGTGAATATATTGTTTTCTTTAAAACCAGTAAACAATTAATGGTTTTGTATGCTATTTTGGTAGCATAAATATTTCTGGTTAGCTGTGAATAACCAATATATTTTCATCCAGTAGAATGACATTGGAAACTCATTATATGTGTGCTCATGCTTTCAGTTTCCCATTATAAACAGTGTGTTATTTCTGTTTCTGAAATTGCAGTGTCCTGTATTCTACTCTGCCTGTGTGACAGAGGTAATCGTCGAGTTGAGGCCAAAGTCTTAGCATACGTCCGTGGTGCCGGGAAACGAAATCGTACTCACCACCTCCGGGATTCGAGGCAGCATTTCATAAAATTTAATTTGAGAAATTTAATTCAATTCTTTTAATGTCATTGCATTTCCAAAATTAAAAGAAAGTTGAATTCTGAGTTTCATTTAACCGAATAATGGTAATAGAGATGGGGTGTTCAAGTACAAATATCTGTCCTGTCCGTTTGTGAGCTCTTAACCGAGCTCAGTACTTTGAGTCCCCTTCGTAAAACAGAATCTTAACAACACTCTACCATTCTAAACCCCAACAAGATTGGCACCCGAACAGGGACCCGAACAGACAGACTGATTTTATAAATTTATTTTTATTTTGCTTTTTAACATTGCACATGAAACCCGATTACCATTGGCTCGATTATTGAAATGAATGAATTATAGGCTGCACACGAAAATTTTCGCGCTAGAGACGTTGCGGAAAAGAAATTTTTTTTGTTTTCAATATTAATTATGGTAACTAATATTTTCTTGTTTCCCATGTGGTAAACAATATTTCAGGAAATCTACATGAGATTATGTGGTAACAGACTTAAGAAATTTTGCATGACGAGAAGACGTGTTATTTAAAATTTCATTTATTTGCGTGATAAAATTGAGTTTTAAAGCATTTGTGTTTTATATATCCGTTAAAGGGTGATACTTGTTAGGAATTGTTTATATTTCCTTGGGATTTAGGAATTGGGAGAAAGCATATTAAGCATTTTGCTTATAATTGTGTTTTATATTCAAGCATTGACTGCTCGTAGATTGGAAGAAAAATTTTGGTGTCATTTATCGAGCCTAGGCTAAGCCTTTCATGTGTCTGCGTTGTCACTTGAAAATAAATTTTCTCATTACTAGTCGAAATGGGTAATCTGGCTGCCTAGTAAGCTGTTAGCTTATCGTTGGTGTATTTTGCATAGGATCTGTGCCCTTTTGGTAACACTTCAGAATTTTACTTACGACATTTTATTTGTGGGTACTGCCATATACGCGCTCATATGCAGGCACGACCGCTATACTGTACTTGTTCGTATTACTTGAGACATTTTATTTGTGGGTACTGCCATATACTCGCTCATACGCTCATACGCAGCCCCCTTTTGGAATCCGCACTTGAAAAAGCACATAGCTAAGCTTGAAAAAGTTCAAAGACATGCCACGAAACTGGTGCCAGAAATACGCAATCTCAGTTATGATGACAGGCTGAGGGAATTAGACTTACCATCACTCGAAGCTAGAAGAGTGAGGGGGGGATATGGTGACAATCTTTAAATTCCTTCATGGTTATGATAGAGTTAATAGGGATCGATATTTTGATATGGCTGGCCCTAGAACTAGAGGCCATAGTTTGAAGCTTCGTAAGAAAACTTCTTTGCAGGATGTAAGAAGATACTTTTTCAGTGTAAGAGTAGTTGATAATTGGAATTGGCTAAGCGAGGAGGTAGTTAATGCTATCTCAATCCATAGTTTTAAGGACAGGCATGATAAATATCACTAAGTATAAAATGGCACCTATCAGGAGACGGGAAGATACGAGCTTTGGGCTCTTTCCCGTAAACACAATTAGGTAATCACAGTTAGGTAATCACGACGCTATACTGTACTTGTTCGTATTACTTACGACATTTTTATTTGTGGGTACTGCCATATACGCGCTCATATGCAGGCACGACCGCTATACTGTACTTGTCTGTACTCTCAGGCACTGGCTGCTAGTCGGTAAAATTCGTTGTTGCTCATTCCTTTCATTTGCACCATAACTGCAGGTACTGCCACGTATTGCTGTTAAGCAGACACGACTGCCATTCTGTATTACCAGTGTTTCATGCACTGTTTTGCAACATTTTGTTGCTGTTGCACTTGATTGTGTTGCTCATTCCTTTCATTTGCACAATAACCGCAGGTACTGCCACATATTGCTGTTAAGCAGGCACGACTGCCATTCTGTATTACCAGTGTTTCATGCACTGTTTTGCAACATTTTGTTGCTGTTGCACTTGATTGTGTTGCTCATTCCTTTCATTTGCACCATAACTGCAGGTACTGCCACATATTGCTGTTAAGCAGGCATGACTGCCATTCTGTATTGCCAGTGTTTCATGCACTGTTTTGCAACATTTTGCTGCTGTTGCACTTGATTTTATTTTGAGTCACTTTTATGGTGAGGTTTTGAGATCACTTTTATGTTTAAGTTTGAACTGTGGTGTTGAATTTTTTTTTCTCTCCTTGGTGTTGTGTGGTTCTTTCATTTTTTTTTACTACTGTATTGTAGAGATTTTTTTTTTTTTGTGGTTGTTTTGGCACTTCGTTATTGACTGCTTAGGAAACAAACATGGAAACCATCAAAACATTCGATGAGGAGCGTTACCTGGACATAATGATTGCTAGGGGTGAGAGATACGGTTTTTCCCCAAGACAGAAGCTCTTCGAATGGGCTCATGAGAAGATGGTTGAACGCCAAGATAAGCTGGAGAAGAGAGCAAGTGATGAGGCACAAGCACAATGTGAACATGACCTTGCGCTTGCTCGGCTTCGAGCGGGAATCCCAGACAATAGTCCTTTATCCGGGAATAGACATTACAGGAACGGGAAGCACAAGAGCCCCTCGCAGAACTTCAATCGTCCAGCTCCTCCTCCTCACACTCCTAAGCCTTATTACGGCCATGCACCCACACTTAAGAAGGATGACCCGGTAAGACCTAAGCCTCAGCAGTTAAGAGGCAAAGGCCATTACTCTGCTCCACCTTCCCAGGGTTTTCAGCCAAACTCTAAGAGCCACCATGCTCCCTCACACAGCGGCGGCCCACATAGCCGTCTGGCCACTCACTCAGCCCATGTTGTGGAAACAGGGCCAGAAAGGGCCAATGAGGATAATGCCGAGGAACCACCACACAGACTTGCCAATGTGGAATTCATCGAACATGATGATCTGGAAATGATCCCAAAATGCCTAGAAACCATAAATGGTGTGGAAGCTGAGATAGCCCTTGACACAGGGGCCAATGGCATACTTGTTGATGAGAGAATCATCAGGGATGAAGATTTTACCAGCAAATTCGTTCGTGTGCGGGTTGCTGAAGGAACACTCCAAATACGACGCTGCTGTGTCATTAACCTGGATTGCAAATACTACAAGGGAAAAGCCCCAGCTGTGGCAATGATTGGGTTTATGTACCCTGTCTTGATGGGTCTTGCACTGAACCTAGTTCCTACTTTCCAGGCCGACCTCTACCATAAGGATATATCTCGTTATAACTTCCCTCGGGGGAAGTCACATGAAGCCATTTCAGCAGCAACTCCTGGCCTCGATGCCAAGAATTTAGACGATTCTCCGACTGACTCCGTTGAGTCTGCCGCAGTTAGTACACGTAATGTGGAACGCGGAGAGTTTCCCCCTCCTTTACCAGATGATGCACCTCTAGAGCCATTGAAGTCCCGTCCAGACTTTGCCAAATTGCAGCAAGACTGCCCCAGCCTCAAACGCTGGATGCAGCAGGCCACCGAGGGAAGGACCTTCGCAGTGAGAGGAGGAGGCCAGATCACTTACGTCCTTGAAGATGGAGTACTTTGTAGGCATGTGACTAAAGATGGCCACACCTTTAAACAGTTGGTGGTGCCCGCTTCGTTGCGCCGCCAGGCTATGTATGTGGCACACCATTTACCTCAGAGGCAAAGCAAAAACTCGGCACGACCTTCAGAAGGCTTTTGCATGGCCAAACATGTACGCTGAGTTAGACAGATAAGTAGGCTCCTGCCTTGTCTGTCAATCCACCTCAACGGCACCGTTACCGAAAGTTCCCATGGGGATAACTAAGCTCTCAGTGGAGCCATTTTCCAAGGTCGCTATTGACATACTAGGTCCTATTAATCCAGCTTCGTCCACGGGGAAACAATTCCTCCTGGTATATGTTGACCTGGCAACAAGGTACCCAGATGCAGTGCCACTGTCTTCTATCACAACTGAAGCAGTCGCTCATGCCCTATTTGAAATCTGCTCCAGGGTTAGCTTTCCTGAGCAGGTCACTTCTGACAATGGAAGTCAGTTTACAAGTAGGCACTTTGAGGCTTTCTGTAACCTTTTAGAAATGAAGCATATTCGTACGAGTGTCTATCATGCCCTATAACGGGACATTGAAGCGATGTTTGCGCAAGCTAGTGATAGATATACCTAGGCAGTGGGACAAGTACGTCCCTGCTGCACTTTTCTCCTTCAGAGACACGCCCCACGACACTACTGGATACTCGCCTTTCGAGCTGATTTATGGTCATAAGGTCAGAGGCCCCGTAGAATTCTTGGCAGAATGTTGGGATTCACCTACCATCGAAGATGACGATAGGGACGTCCATGAGTATATTTTGAAGTTTTCGTCTCACCTCAAAAAGGCTTGGAAAACTGCACAATTAGCCATTAAGGGTCACCAGCAGACTGCCAAGCTCCTTTTTGACAAGCGTGCGCTGCGTCGTGCCCTGACACCCGGAGATCGAGCTTTGTTACTTCTTCCAACAGATACCCGCAAGCTAATGCTACGCTGGAAAGGACCGTACACTGTGGTACACCGGGTGACCCCTGACAATTACGTGCTAAATGTTGATGGCAATAACCGGAAATACCACATTAATCAGCTGAAGCTTTATTGTGAGGACCCGGAGGCCCACAGGGATCCTGCGCTGGCGCTCCCAGCAACCCCTATAGATGCCCCCAGCATCAACAGAACCTCCGAGGCTGCAGCAACACAGGTGCTCCATTATAGCCACCCCTTACTTCCTATATTGGAATACTCCACCCTTGCAGTGGAGACAGACTTATGGGAGTGGAGTTTTTCGGAAGAAGCCCCTCTGGCCGCAGCCACCGCCCTTGCAATTGAAGACATAAGCTTAGCTTTTGATGATAGTAAGGATCCTGCCATTCCCACACACCGAAAAGAAAGTGTGAGTAATTGCATTATTAACTCCAGAGTGAAACCGAGTCTACGGGAACAGCTGAACAAGCTATTAGAGGACTATGAGAACGTCTTCATCGACCTCCCAGGCATTACCACTACCCTTGAGCATCATGTCAAATTGACTGACCCAGAGCCATTTCGGCATTCCTATGGTCTTCCCCACCAGCTGTCCTTACAGCTGAAGGAAGATCTTGACACTTGGGTCCGCCTCGGAATAGTTGAAAAGAGCATTTCGCCTTGGTGTTTGCTGTTACTGGCAGTGCGTAAGCGAGATGGCAGTCACAGGTTCTGCCTTGACTGTCGTAAGCTTAACTCCCGTACCATCTTTGATGGAGAGCCCATTGCTGACGCTGAGCATATTTTCTAATTGCTTTCCCAAGCCCGTTACCTGTCCAAGTTGGATCTGGCCAGTGGATTTTGGCAAGTCCCGTTGAGCGAGACTACCAAGCCTCTTACAGCTTTTTCCACAAGATATAGTCTATACCAGTTCAGGGACATGCCTTTTGGTATGGTAAATGCCCCTGGCTGCTTCAGCAGACTCATGAGGATAGTATTACAGGATCTCGACAATGTTTCATGCTTTATAGACGACATCCTGGTGCATTCTCAGGATTGGTCATCGCACCTCGAGACCCTCCGCAGAGTTCTCACTCGTCTGTACCAGCATGGACTTCATTTAAAGCCTTCCAAATGTGAGATTGGTTTCACACAATTGCAGTATCTCGGCCACGTGGTTGGAGAAGGAGTTATGTCCCCTTTACATGACAGGGTACAAGTTATTAAGGATATGGAGAAACCTGCCACTGTCACTCAACTGAGATCATTCCTGGGTAGTGTCGGCTACTACCAACGGTTCATTCCACACTTTAATACTATGGCTGCCCCTTTGCAGCAAATGACCTCCTCGAAGCAAAGTAACACCTCCCCTGTCCAATGGACAGAATAAGCGGAGAGAGCATTTTTCAAGCTCCGAGAAGCATTGGCGGGTGAGCCAGTATTACAACTGGTAATCCCTGATTTTCCATTTATCTTGCAGACCGACGCCTCAGACGAAGGCCTAGGTGCCGTGCTCTTGCAAGCCCGATCAGACAACTCAGCAGAAGTAGCTCCAGTGCGATATGCAAGCCGCAGGCTTCGCCCTGCAGAGCGAAATTACTCCACTGTGGAGAAGGAAGCTCTAGCTGCATATTGGGCCATAAAGAAATTTGAAGTCCATCTGTATGGCCAACATTTTACACTGAGAACCGACCACCGACCTCTCCTATATTTACAGACTGCAGACAAGCTAAATCCTCGTCTGAAAAGGTGGGCACTTTACCTGAATCTTTTCAAATTCACTGCCCAACATGTTCATGGCAAGGACAATGACCTTGCTGATCTACTAAGTCGACGGTCATTACCCTCAAATGAGGAAGCTGGTGCTGTTAGCCTAAATTTGACTAGTCAGTCAAGATTACTTCTCTGATGTGTTGTTTATTTTTCATGTTTTTCTTTTATGTCTTTAATTCTGTACTGTACTTGTTTATTTTAGCGTACAAACGTTATTCCTAATGGAAGACGAAAATTATGAAGTATCATTTTTTTATCGTAGTTTTATATTTCCCTTTGTGGGACTCTGAAAGCCAGAACATGGCGGAAACGTTTTAGTTTAGTGTTGAATAGCTGAAACTGTTTTAAATCCAGTATGTTAATGACGACGTGGTTCAAATTTTACATTTGCGTATACTGTATTTTAATTTTGTATATTATATTATTGCCTTCTTGCATGTGAAGCATTCATAAACTTAAATATTGATATTCACTGATATCTAATTGTGATTTAATTTTCTTGAAATTTGAATTTGATCACATTTTTTTTATGTTTTGCATGTCATTTAATGTTTTGTTTACAAGACTTGTTCACTTTTCCTAATAGTATGATATGTTCCAGTGGTGGATCCCATTCTTATTGTTCATTTGTTCTTTTCCATGAAAAGGGTATCTCATCCCTCATAATAACACTGAAGTCACCGTAACTTCCTCTGTTCTTTTTTCGCCTTCTGTAGTAGAATTTTGCTAAATCAATATTCTCTAGAAAGGGCCTTTGTGACAGAGTGTTTCGCTCAAGGTCACCAGAGGCTGTTAGATGCCTTATTAATTAATTTAGTAACTTAACTGTTATTTTCTAACTAAAAAAAATTAAATCCCACTTCTTGACTTTTGCAGATTATGATTATTTGCAATTTATATTCTAGCTTATAGCTAATTTTAAATATACCTTATTTACTCTTCTTGTACGTGTAGAAGTATAGCCCCGATATAAAGGCTGCTCCTATTTTTCGTCTGCTACGAGCCAAGAACATTCTGGAGATTGTTTACCAGTAACCTAACTTTTTATTATTATTCTCGTTTTATTTTATTTGCTTCCACTTGTTGCACCTAAAAATACTGTCTCTCCCTTGCATCTCTGCTATAATTGCCTGCCAGGGACCACCACTAAAATAGTCCTTAAATTATATCAGAGCCAGTTACTGCTCTAGAAAATGTATCCTACAGATGAACTCACCAGGAGGGACAATGAGACGCCCTCTTTTGGCACTCAAACTACGAAGAGGCAACATCTCGCCTGAGCAGTCTAAGTTTATTTCAAACCTTATTTACGTGGCATCTTCACAGGAATTCATCTAGCACAACAAGGTGAGGGATAGTATATGGTAAAGCTCGTGGGTCAAGCAAACTGGTTTATTTTCGAGAATTAGTTACATTCGTTACTGGCTAAATCTTACGGATTTTTATTCTCAGTTTCCATTCCCATACACACGAAATTTTGTAGATTACCAAACTGGAATCTCACCTGCCAAAGTTAATTCCTTAACCTGTAAATTACAGCTGATATACATTGCTAAGAAGTTTCTTTTCATTGAATGTGATAAACGAAAATCTCATCCTCTGAAGACTGGTTATGAGCCCATAAAAATCTATCTCTTTTCCTAATAAATTCTAATTTCATTTCACCTCTTTCTATCATCGTAAATAAAGTGTTTTACGTCAAAAACTCGTCAATAAAGCCATTTGCTATACAAATTGCAAATAATTCATCATTTAGCTAAAGGGTTCTTTGCTATATACTGCAAATAATTAAAAGGTAATTTTACCCTGTTGGCTTTGCAAATATTTCCTGTTAACCACAATTTAATGAATGCATACTGTATTTATCTTGCTAATTCTTCATATGTTGGGGATAAAGTGTTTTGAGTTATAAGTTGCAAATACCTCAAAAGGTGGTTTTGCACCCTTTTTTTTCATTGCAAAGTTCTTGATAACCAAAAGTGAATGAATACTATATTTATCTCGTAGATTCTTCCTTTATCCTAAATAGAGTGTTTTACCATATTAATTGCAAATCAGTAATAAGCATTGCAACTTTTGTGGTTGCCCACAATTTAAGGAATACATACAGTACTGTATTTGTCTTGCTTATTCTTCATTTATTGTGAATATATTGTTTTCCTTTAAAACCAGTAAAGAGTTAATGGTATTGTATGCTATTTTGGTAGCATAAATATTTCTGGTTAGCTGTGAATAACCAATATATTTTCATCCAGTAGAATGACATTGGAAACTCATTATATGTGTGCTCATGCTTTCAGTTTCCCATTATAAACAGTGTGTCATTTCTGTTTCTGAAATTGCAGTGTCCTGTATTCTACTCTGCCTGTGTGACAGAGGTAATCGTCGAGTTGAGGCCAAAGTCTTGGCATACGTCCGTGGTGCCGGGAAACAAAATCGTGCTCACCACCTCTGGGAATCGAGGCAGCATTTCATAAAATTTAATTTGAGAAATTTAATTTAATTCTTTTAATGTCATTGCATTTCCAAAATTAAAAAAAAAGTTGAATTCTGAGTTTCATTTAACCGACTAATGGTAATAGAGATGGGGTGTTCAAGTACAAATATCTGTCCTGTCTGTTTGTGAGCTCTTAACCGAGCTCGGTACTTTGAGTCTCCTTAGTAAAACAGAATCTTAACCACACTCTACCATCCTAAACCCCAACATAAGGCATGTAACAACCTCTGGTGACTTTGAGCGAAACACTCTGTCACAGATGAGAGGCTGAGGGAATTAGACTTACCATCACTCGAAGCTAGAAGATTGAGGGGGGATATGGTGACAGTCTTTAAATTCCTTCATGGTTATGAAAGAGTGGATAGGGTTCGATATTTTGATATGGCTGGCTCTAGAACTAGAGATCATAGTTTGAAGCTTCATAAGAAAACTTCTTTGCAGGATGTAAGGAAATACTTTTGAAGTGTAAGAGTAGTTGATAATTGGAATTGGCTAAGCAAGGAGGTAGCTAATGCTGCTATTTCAATACGTAGTTGTAAGGACAGGTATGATAAGTATCACTAAGTACAAAATAGAACCGATCTGGAGACGGGAAGATATGAGTTTTGGGCTTTTTCCCGTAAACACAATTAGGTAATTACAATTAGGTTATTACAAGAAAATCACTATTCCAAAGCATACAACATATATAATGGCTTATAGCAATAAGCATATTATAATACTAGAAAGTACACTATAAAAACATTCAAATACTGTAATTTACAAATCTAAACGACTTGAAGGTCGACATTGGCGCTCAGATCTATGCAAAGATACCAGCATCCCGTTTTCAGATGAGACTGAATGACACTGAGTTCCCTGAGTCATAGGGACTTCCAAAGAATCAGGTTGACTGGCATCATTTGGTTGATTCATTTCATTACTGTTGTATACTTGTCTGTTCACAATATCTTGTGAGTAACGTTCTGAATATCATTTGCTGGAGCCAGGTGTTGAGAGTTATCAGTCTTCTGAGTAATATTCTTAACATCATTTGCTGAAGCCAGGTGTCGAGTTGATACAATAGATTTCCTGCCATTAGAGAAACGTATGTGAGCATACCGAATATTTGCTTCTATTAGTTCTGCCTCTTCAACAATAAGGTCATACTTGGATTCTCTGACATGGCATTTTACTAGGACAGGTCCTGGGAAAGAAAAGCACGTTGGTAGAAAGTATCTGCTGGTTGACCGTCATTGAAAAGCAAACAGATATTCATGTGGAGTAGCATTTGTAGCCGTTGAAAGTAGAGTACGAATTGATTGTAGGGCATCCTGTAAAACAAGCTCCCAATGAGAAACGGGTAGAAGTTTTGATTTTAGTGCAAGAGCAATAGATTTCCTGATCAATCCATTGTATCGCTCGCAATGACCATTGCCCTGGGTATTATATGGAATAGTGTGACTAGTAGGAATCCCTCGGCTGTTGAGAAAATAGCAGATGTCTGCTGACACAAACGAAACTCCTCTATCAGAATGGATGTATGCAGGCATACCAAATATTGAAAACAATTGACTAAGACATCCAATAACAGTCCATGAGCTCATATCAGGGAATGCAAATGCAAATGAGAACCGAGAAAATTCGTCAATAACAGTCAGCAGATATGGATTCTTTGATGAGGATGGCTGTGGTCCTTTAAAATCAATTCTGAGTCTTTCAAAAGGAACTGTGGCTTTGATCAAATGAGATGATTCAGGTTGATAGAACTGTGGTTTACACTGAGCACAAACTGGACATGAGGAAGTTAACTTTTTTACCTCCTCCACAGAAAAAGGAGGGTTTCATATCCTAATAAAATGTGCTATTCGTGTTACACCAGGGTGGCAGAGTGAATTATGTAAATTCATTAAAGTTTCTATTCCCACAGCAGACCAATTCACCCTTGATAAATCATCAGCAGGGATATGATCCTTGCCAGGCCAATATTGAATGTCAAAATTGTAACAGGCAAGCTGAGTTCTCCGCCTCTGTATTTTGTCATTATTTATTTTGCCTGATTGCTTTGAGTCCAACATAAAAATCACTGATTTCTGATCGGTAATAAGAGTAAAATGACACCCAGTCAGATAGTGACGCCATTTGCGAAGTGCTTCTACTATTGCATATGTCTCCTTTTCTATGGCAGAATGTTTCCTTTGCCTAGGGCTAAGAGCCCTAGAAAAGAAGGCCACGGATCTTCCTGACTGATTCAGAGTGGCTGCCACAGCATGCTAAGATGCATCCATCTCTACCATAAATGGGACAGTTTCATCAATGGATTGCACTAATGAGTTCTCAATTTCAGTTTTTAATCATTTAAAAACCTCCTTAACAGTTTCAGAGAGTGGAAGCATTTTAGCCCGAATCAGAGGAATTTCTCAGAGTAGCTTGCTATCTACTGTCAGTAGTATAAGAACATACCAAGAGCTCGATGTAATGAAGTAATATCATGTGGACTGGGCAAGTCTCGTAATGGCCGAAGACATTCTGAAATGGGTTTAATCTTTCCATCAGAGACGGTATAACCCAAGAAATCTACGAATGAAACTGAAAACAACACATCAAGATTAAAGGTTAAATTTGCCTGCTTAGCAGTCTCCATGAATCTTCCTAGGTTAGTATCGTGCTCCTGTTTAGTTTTCCCACAGACAGAAGTATTGTTAAGATATACAACAGTAGCTGCAAGATCCCTGTCAGTATTAAATTGGTCCATTATCCGTTGGAAACAAGCGACTCCATTGGTTACCATAAATGAGATCTGGGTAAATTGGTACAGCTGATTACAAGCTTCAAAATCTGTGTATAGTTTGTCCTTGTTATGTATTGGAATTTGATGATAGGCAGACTTTAGGTCGATTGTGCTGAAGAATCGATACTGAGCCACTTTATTCACCAGTTCATCAATTTTTGGAAGAGGGTAAGCATTCAACAGCATAAATCAGTTGATAGTTCAAGAATAGTCTACAACCATTCTTTTCTTTTGTCTCTCACTAGTTGTGACTAAAACTTAATCTCTCCATGGTAAATTGCTGGGTTCAATGACTCCTTCTGAGAGAGGCCTCTCAATTTCTGATGAGATGAATCTTTTATCAGGATGATAAAAGAGCCGGAGGAGGTATGGTAAAAGTTGCCAGCCCACACACATTCAATGGAGGGCTTTCTCCCTCAAATTTTAAGCTGACACTTTTATGTTGATTTATAAAGCTCTGTCTTGGTGCTCAAGGCTGTAGAAGCCATGGAGACAATACTGGATGCAGGGTGCACATGAAGATTTAACCGTGTAACAAGTGATTCACTCACAAAATTCTCAGAGCTACCTATGCACGAGCTATACAGTTGATGCGAGGATGTTTTCTATTCCCACAGAAAAAGAACCTTTGCCCTTTACTAACAGCAGCTGAAGAATGGCTAATATCTCTGGAAAATTCATAATGACTATCAGTCTCATTCATAGCTAGAGGAGCAGCTGCAGCTACACCAAAAGCCTTCTGTGGAGTGGAGTAAGACTCAGAGCTCTTCTGTGCTTCATCAAGAGCTCTAGCTTGGTCAAAGGCAGTACTTAAGTCAAGTGTTCTATTCTCAAAGAGTTTCTGGTGAATTACATTAGATAATAAGCCACTTTTGAAAACATCGCAGATTGCTTCCTCCTTACATTGTTCAGCACTGACAGCATTGTAGCTACAATCACCACTTAGATTCTTTTGGGCCTGTAAGTATTCATCTAATGTTTCCCCTTGTTGCTGTTGATGGGTGGATAATAAATATCTAGCATAAACTTCATTACTAGGATTTACATATAGATCCTGTAAAGCTGCAATAGCAGCTTCATATGTATCACAATCAGAAATATATTCAAACACAGATATAGAGTAACATAATTTGTAAGAAAATTCAACTTGTTATGAGAGAGTCCTACAATAGCAGTAAGAAAATTTGAGACAGTCTTTAGACAATGTATCCATTCCTTTGCAGCAGCATTCGAATTTGGATTGGCATGAAATCTTTCAGGTCGCAGGAATATATCCATAATGCTCCTGTTGAATCAAAACCAGCATTCATATTGTACTAAGCCATAGTAGTATTTAAGGCTTTATTCTACATAAATACAACTACAAGCATCTGCTAATAAAATAAACAATGGCAAGAGAATTAGAAATAATAATTACAATTAGAAGGTATATAATGATAAAAAAATGAAAGACTACATTAAGAGAATATTATAACATCATCATCATTCAGCCCCCTGTAGGATATATATTCAGAGCAGTAACTGATCATATAATATTCGAGGGCTACTGTAATGGTGGTCTCTGGCAGGCAATTTTGGCAGATATGCAAGGGAGAGACAGTATTTTAGGTGTAACAAGTGGAAGCAAATAAAAAAAACGAGAAATATTATGGGCAAAATAGATTACTGGCGAATAATCTCCGGAACATTTTTTTGCATTGCAGGAGACAGAAATTTAACTATTCATGTAATAAAGAAGCTCCTGAAATGCATCTACACAAGCTAATGACATATTAGCAGGGTCAAATTTATAACAAAATTATTAGCAAGAGCAATTTTTATAATATAACAAAGTATATCAGCAAGAGCTATGTAACAGAGTGTTTCGCTCAAAGTCACCAGAGGCTGTTAGATGCCTTATTAATTAATTTAGTAACTTAACTGTCATTTTTCTAACTTAAAAAATAATTCCCACTTCTTGACTTTTGCAGATTATGATTATTTGCAATTTATATTTTAGCTTATAGCTAATTTTAAATATACCTTATTTACTCTTCTTGTACGTGTAGAAGCATAGTCCCAATATAAAGGCTGCTCCTATTTTCCGTCTGCTACGAGCCAAGAACATTCTGGAGATTGTTTACCAGTAACCTAACTTTTCATTATTATTCTCGTTTTATTTTATTTGCTTCCACTTGTTGCACCTAAAAATACTGTCTCTCCCTTGCATCTCTGCTATAATTGCCTGACAGGGACCACCACTAAAATAGTCCTTAAATGATATCAGAGCCAGTTACTGCTCTAGAAATGTATCCTACAGATGAACTCACCAGGAGGGACAATGAGACGCTCTCTTTTGGCGCAAAACTTCCAAGAGGCAACATCTCGCCTGAGCAGTCTAAGTTTATTTCAAACCTTATTTACGTGGCATTTTCACAGGAATTCATCTAGCACAACAAGGTGAGGGATAGTGTATGGTAAAGTTCGTGGGTAAAGCAAATTGGTTTTTCGAGAATTAGTTACATTTGTTACTGGCTAAATCTTACGAATTTTATTCTCAGATTCCAATCCCATACAAACGAAATTTTGTAGATTACCAAACTGGAATCTCACTTGCCAAAGTTACTTCTTTAACCTGGAAATTACAGCTGATATACATTGCTAAGAAGTTTCTTTTCATTGAATGTGATAAACAAAAATCCCATCCTCTGAAGACTGGTTATGAGCCCGTAAAAATCTATCTCTTTTCCTAATAAATTCTAATTTCATTTCACCTCTTTCTATCATCGTAAATAAAATGTTTTACGTCAAAAACTCGTCAATAAAGCTGATTTATTGTTTGTTGGGGGTTAGGATATTAGAGTGTTGCTAAGATTCTGTTTTACTAAGGGGACTCAAAGTACCGAGCTCGGTTAAGAGCTCAAAAACAGACAGGACAGATATTTATACTTGAACACCCCATCTCTAATACCATTAGTCGGTTAAATGAAACTCAGAATTCAACTTTCTTTTAATTTTGGAAATGCAATGACATTAAAAGAATTGAATTAAATTTCTCAAATTAAATTTTATGAAATGCTGCCTCGAATCCCGGAGGTGGTGAGCATGATTTCGTTTCCCGGCACCACGGACGTATGCCAAGACTTTGGCCTCAACTCGACGATTACCTCTGTCACACAGGCAGAGTAGAATACAGGACACTGCAATTTCAGAAACAGAAATGACACACTGTTTATAATGGGAAACTGAAAGCATGAGCACACATATAATGAGTTTCCAATGTCATTCTACTGGATAAAAATATTGTGGTGATCTGTCTATCACACACAGTTTCATTAGTTATACCTTGTGTGTGTTTTATTGTAATACCATAAGTAATATTGTGCATCTACCTACATGAATATATTCATTGAGAGACTATATTATAACAATCATTTATTTTGTCATTAATTTCATCATTTTCTCATGAATAATTGGAATTTGTTTGTAAAGCTAATCTAAATCTTAGGAAATCCTTAATTATGTATAATATGATAAAATTATATCCTTTTATATTAGAATGTGATGCTCGTCTGCTTTGTTTACAGAACGGACGAGGACTCGCTCTGAGGACAGCATCAGGTGATGACCTATTGTTAGAGACTCGTAAAATTCGTGTAAATTTATGAGCCTCCCATTTCGCCCCTTGGACTAGTGCTGTCGAATTTGTCAAGCAGTGACTCTATTTTAATATTGCATAAAGTTTTTGGATTTTGAACAATTATAATTACGTTGTTAAGTGTTGTCTATTTTGATGTGTCCAGCAGTCGTGCCTGGAGCTATAACTCTTTGTTATTTTTGTAAAATTTAACCTTTTCTTTTGGGCTGAAATATTGCTCCTTTATAATATTAACTTTTTTCCAATATATTTTTATATTTTATCGATGAGTCTTTCATTTAAGCCTGGATTTATGCAGTGTTCAGTTAATATTATTTAGTGTATTTGTGTTATTAACCAGTGGGAGTTCTCCACTAACCATTAAGCAAACGTAACTCATGCCCTTCCCCTTTAGTACCGTACAGTTTGTCTTATATTTAATTATAAGCCAGTAAGTTTTAGCCCAACTTTATTTAAGTTGGTGGAGTAAATATTTTTGTGTACGGTAGCCTGCAAAAAACTGAGAGTAGACTATTCATTGACCAGGTGAAAGCAGGCATTCTGGGAATAGTCACCACAAATATATTGGTTATTCACAGCTAACCAGAAATATTTAGGCTACCAAAATAGCATACAAAACCAATAATTCTTTACTGGTTTTAAAGGAAAACAATTTATTCACAATAAAAGAAGAATAAGCAAGACAAATACAGTACTGTATGTATTCCTTAAATTGTGGGCAACCACAAAAGTTGCAATGCTTATTACTGATTTGCAATTAATATGGTAAAACACTCTATTTAGGATAAAGGAAGAATCTACGAGATAAATACAGTATTCATTCACTTTTGGTTATCAAGAACTTTGCAATGAAAAAAAAGGGTGCAAAACCACCTTTTGAGGTATTTGCAACTTATAACTCAAAACACTTTATCCCCAACATATGAAGAATTAGCAAGATAAATACAGTATGCATTCATTAAATTGTGGTAAACAGGAAATATTTGCAAAGCCAACAGGGTAAAATTACCTTTTAATTATTTGCAGTATATAGCATAAAACACTTTAGCTAAATGATGAATTATTTTCAATTTGTATAGCAAATAGCTTTATTGACGAGTTTTTGACCTAAAACACATTATTTACGATGATAGAAAGAGGTGAAAAGAAATTAGAATTTATTAGGAAAAGAGATAGATTCTTACGGGCTCATAACCAGTCTTCAGAGGATGAGATTTTCGTTTATCACATTCAATGAAAAGAAACTTCTTAGCAATGCATATCAGCTGTAATTTCCAGGCTAAGGAATTAACTTTGGCAAGTGAGATTCCAGTTTGGTAATCTACAAAATGTCTTTTGTATGGGAATGGAATCTGAGAATAAAATTCGTAAGATTTAGCCAGTAACGAATGTAACTTATTCTCGAAAAACCAATTTGCTTGACCAACGAGCTTTACCATACTTCAAGAGAGAGAAAATGAGAGAGATCTAGAAGTAAACATTCTGGCAGATTTGTCTCCAGAAATACATATAAATGGCATAGTAAGGGCAGCAAATGCATTCTTATCAAATGTAAGGGTAGCCTTCAGGCACATGGACAAGGAAATGTTCAGAAATATTTATGTAACCTATGTGAGGCCATAACTCGAATATGCAGCCCCCTTTTGGAATCCGCACTTGAAAAAGCACATAGCTAAGCTTGAAAAAGTTCAAAGACATGCCACGAAACTGGTGCCAGAAATACGCAATCTCAGTTATGATGAGAGGCTGAGGGAATTAGACTTACCATCACTCGAAGCTAGAAGAGTGAGAGGGGATATGGTGACAGTCTTTTAATTCCTTCATGGTTATGATAGAGTGGATAGGGATCGATATTTTTATATGACTGGCTCTAGAACTAGAGGTCATAGTTTGAAGCTTCGTAAGAAAACTTCTTTGCAGGATGTAAGGAAATACTTTTTCAGTGTAAGAGTAGTTGATAATTTGAAGTAGCTAAGCGAGGAGGTAGTTAATGCTATCTCAATCCATGGTTTTAAGGACAGGTATGATAAGTATCACTAAGTATAAAATGGAACCAATCAGGAGACGGGAAGATATGAGCTTTGGGCTCTTTCCCGTGAACACAATTAGGTAATCACAATTAGGTAATCACACTATCCCTCACCTTGTTGTGCCAGATGAATTCCTGTGAAGATGCCACGTAAATAAGGTTTGAAATAAACTTAGACTGCTCAGGCGAGATGTTGCCTCTACGAAGTTTGAGCGCCAAAGGAGGGCGTCTCATTGTCCCTCCTGGTGAGTTCATCTGTAGGATACATTTTCTAGAGCAGTAACTGGCTCTGATATAATTTAAGGACTATTTTAGTGGTGGTCCCTGGCAGGCAATTATAGCAGAGATGCAAGGGAGAGACAGTATTTTTAGGTGCAACAAGTGGAAGCAAATAAAATAAAACGAGAATAATAATGAAAAGTTAGGTTACTGGTAAACAATCTCCAGAATGTTCTTGGCTCGTAGCAGGCGGAAAATAGGAGCAGCCTTTATATCAGGACTATACTTCTACACGTACAAGAAGAGTAAATAAGGTATATTTAAGATTAGCTATAAGTTAAAATATAAATTGCAAATAATCATAATCTGCAAAAGTCAAGAAGTGGGAATTATTTTTTTAGTTAGAAAATAACAGTAAAGTTACTAAATTAATTAATAAGGCATCTAACAGCCTCTGGTGACTTTGAGCGAAACACTCTGTCACAAAGGCCCTTTCTAGAGAATATTGATTTAGCAAAATTCTACTACAGAAGGCGAAAAAAGAACAGAGGAAGTTACGGTGACTTCAGTGTTATTATGAGGGATGAGATATCCTTCTCATGGAAAAGAACAAATGAACAATAAGAATGGGATCCACCACTGGAACATATCATACTATTAGGAAAAGTGAACAAGTCTTGTAAACAAAACATTAAATGACATGCAAAACATAAAAAAAATGTGATCAAATTCATATTTCAAGAAAATTAAATCACAATTAGATATAAGTGAATATCAATATTTAAGTTTATGAATGCTTCACATGCAAGAAGGCAATAATATAATATACAAAAAAAAAATACAGTATGCGCAAATGTAAAATTTGAACCACGTCGTCATTAACATTGGCGACTGGATTTAAAACAGTTTCAGCTATTCAACACTAAACTAAAATGTTTCTGCCATGTTCTGGCTTTCAGAGTCCCACAAAGGGAAATATAAAACTACGATCAAAAAATTATTCTTCATCTTTTTTGTCTTCCATTAGGAATAACGTTTGTACACTAAAATAAACAAGTACGGTACAGTATTAAAGACATAAATGATAAACATAAAAAATAAACAACACATTAGAGAAGTAATCTTTACCGACTAGTCAAATTTAGGCTAACAGCACCAGCTTCCTCATATGAGGGTAACGACCGTCGACTTAGTAGATCAGCAAGGTCATTGTCCTTGCCATGAACATGTTGGGCAGTGAATTTTAAAGATTTTGGAAAAGTGCCCACCTTTTCAGGTGAGGATTTAGCTTGTCTGCAGTCTGTAAATATAGGAGAGGTCGGTGGTCGGTTCTCAGTGTAAAATGTTGGCCATACAGATGGACTTCAAATTTCTTTATGGCCCAATATGCAGCTAGAGCTTCCTTCTCCACAGTGGAGTAATTTCGCTCTGCAGGGCGAAGCCTGCGGCTTGCATATCGCACTGGAGCTACTTCTGCTGAGTTGTCTGATCGGGCTTGCAAGAGCACGGCACCCAGGCCTTCGTCTGAGGCTTCGGTCTGCAAGATAAATGGAAAATCAGGGTTCACCAGTTGTAATACTGGCTCACCCGCCAATGCTTCTCGGAGCTTGAAAAATGCTCTCTCCGCTTCATCTGTCCATTGGACAGGGGAGGTTTTACTTTGCTTCGAGGAGGTCATTTGCTGCAAAGGGGCAGCGATAGTATTATAGTGTGGAATGAACCGTTGGTAGTAGCCGACACTACCCAGGAATGATCTCAGTTGAGTGACAGTGGCAGGTTTCTCCATATCCTTAATAGCTTGTACCCTGTCATGTAAAGGGGACATAACTCCTTCTCCAACCACGTGGTCGAGATACTGCAATTGTGTGAAACCAATCCCACATTTGGAAGGCTTTAAATGAAGTCCATGCTGGTTCAGACGAGTGAGAACTCGGCAGAGGGTCACGAGGTGCGATGACCAATCCTGAGAATGCACCAGGATGTCGTCTATGAAGCATGAAACATTGTCGAGATCCTGTAGTACTATCCTCATGACTCTGCTGAAGCAGCCAGGGGCATTTACTATACCAAAAGGCATGACCCTGAACTGGTATAGACCATATCTTGTGGAAAAAGCTGTAAGAGGCTTGGTAGTCTCGCTCAATGGGACTTGCCAAAATCCACTGGCCAAATCCAACTTGGACAGGTAACGGGCTTGGGAAAGCAACGAGAAAATATGCTCGGCGTCAGCAATGGGCTCTCCATCAAAGATGGTACGGGAGTTAAGCTTACGACAGTCAAGGCAGAACCTGTGACTGCCATCTCGCTTACGCACTGCCAGTAACGGCGAACGCCAAGGCGAAATGCTCTTTTCAACTATTCCGAGGCGGACCCAAGAGTCAAGATCTTCCTTCAGCCATAAGGACAGCTGGTGGAGAAGACCATAGGAATGCCGAAATGGCTCTGGGTCAGTCAATCTGACATGATGCTCAAGGGTAGTGGTAATGCCTGGGAGGTCGTTGAAGACGTACTCATAGTCCTCTAATAGCTTGTTCAGCTGTTCCCGTTGACTCGGTTGCAGCCTGGAGTTAATAATGCAATTACTCACACTTTCTTTTCGGTGTGTGGGAATGGCAGGATCCTTACCATCATCAAAAACTAAGCTTATGTCTTCAATTGCAAGGGCGGTGGCTGCGGCCAGAGGGGCTTCTTCCGAAAAACTCCACTCCCGTAAGTCTGTCTCCACTGCAAGGGTGGAGTATTCCAATATAGGAAGTAAGGGGTGGCTATAATGGAGCACCTGTGTTGCTGCAGCCTCGGGGGTTCTGTTGATGCTAGGGGCATCTATAGGGGTTGCTGGGAGCGCCAGCGCAGGATCCCTGTGGGCCTCCGGGTCCTCACAATAAAGCTTCAGCTGGTTAATGTGGTATTTCCGGTTATTGCCATCAACATTTAGCACGTAATTGTCAGGGGTCACCCGTTGTACCACAGTGTACGGTCCTTTCCAGCGTAGCATTAGCTTGCGGGTATCTGTTGGAAGAAGTAACAGAGCTCGATCTCCGGGTGTCAGGGCACGACGCATCGCACGCTTGTCAAAGAGGAGCTTGGCAGTCTGCTGGTGACCCTTAATGGCTAATTGTGCAGTTTTCCAAGCCTTTTTGAGGTGAGACGAAAACTTCAAAATATACTCATGAACGTCCCTATCGTCATCTTCGATGGTAGGTGAATCCCAACATTCTGCCAAGAATTCTACTGGGCCTCTGACCTTATGACCATAAATCATCTCGAAAGGCGAGTATCCAGTAGTGTCGTGTGGCGTGTCTCTTAAGGAGAAAAGTGCAGCAGGGACGTACTTGCCCCATTGCCTAGGTATATCTATCACTAGCTTGCGCAAACATCGCTTCAATGTCCCGTTATAGCGTTCGCATGCTCCATTTGATTGGGCATGATAGACACTCGTACGAATATGCTTCATTTCTAAAAGGTTACAGAAAGCCTCAAAGTGGCTACTTGTAAACTGACTTCCATTGTCAGAAGTGACCTGCTCAGGAAAGCCAACCATGGAGCAGATTTCAAATAGCGCATGAGCGACTGCTTCAGTTGTGATAGAAGACAGTGGCACTGCATCTGGGTACCTTGTTGCCAGGTCAACATATACCAGGAGGAATTGTTTCCCCGTGGACGAAGCTGGATTAATAGGACCTAGTATGTCAATAGCGACCTTGGAAAATGGCTCCATTGAGAGCTTAGTTATCCCCATGGGAACTTTTGGTACTGGTGCCGTTGAGGTGGATTGACAGACAGGGCAGGAGCCTACATATCTGTCTACCTCGGTGTACATGTTTGGCCATGCAAAAGCATTCTGAAAGACGTGCCGAGTTTTTGCTTTGCCTCTGTGTCCACTCAGAGGTAAATGGTGTGCCACATACATAGCCTGGCGGCGCAACGAAGCGGGCACCACTAACTGTTTAAAAGAGTGGCCATCTTTAGTCACATGCCTACGAAGTACTCCATCTTCAAGGGCGTAAGTGATCTGGCCTCCTCCTCTCACCGTGAAGGTCCTTCTCTCGGTGGCCTGCTGCATCCAGCGTTTGAGGCTGGGGCAGTCTTGCTGCAATTTGGCAAAGTCTGGACGGGACTTCAATGGCTCGAGAGGTGCATCATCTGGCAAAGGAGGGGGAAACTCTCCGCATTCCACATTACGAGTACTGACTGCAGCAGACTCAATGGAGTCAGTCGGAGAATCATCCATATGCTTGGCATCGATGCCAGGAGTTGCTGCTGAAATGGCTTCATGTGACTTCCCCCGAGGGAAGTTATAACGAGAAACGTCCTTATGATTGAGGTCAGCCTGGAAAGTAGGAACTAGGTTCAGTGCACAACCCATCAAGACAGGGTACATAAGCCCAATCATTGCCACAGCTGGGGCTTTTCCCTTGTAGTATTTGCAATCCAGGTTAATGACACAGCAGCGTCGTATTTGGGGTGTTTCTTCAGCAACCCGAACACGAACGACTTCGCCGGTATAATCTTCATCCCTGACGAATCTCTCATCAACAAGTATGCCATTGGCCCCTGTGTCAAGGGCTATCTCAGCTTCCACACCATTAATGGTTTCTAGGCATTTTGGGATCATTTCCAGATCATTATTTTTGATGAATTCCACATTGGCAAGTTTGTGTGGTGGATCCTCGGCGTTATCCTCGTTGGCCCTTTCTGGCCCTGTTTCCACAACATGGGCTGAGTGAGTGGCCAGACAGCTATGTGGGCCGCCGCTGTGTGAGGGAGCGTGGTGGCTTTTAGAGTTTGGCTGAAAACCCTGGGAAGGTGGAGCAGAGTAATGGCCTTTGCCTCTTAACTGCTGAGGCTTAGGTCTTACCGGGTTATCCTTCTTGAGTGTGGGTGCATGGCCGTAATAAGGCTTACGAGTGTGAGAAGCATGAGCTGGACGATTGAAGATTTGCGAGGGGCTCTTGTGCTTCCCGTTCCTGTAATCTCTATTTCCGGATAAAGGACTACTGTCTGGGATTCCCGCTCGAAGCCGAGCAAGCGCAAGCTCATGTTCACATTGTGCTTGTGCCTCCTCACGTTGTGCTTGTGCCTCATCACTTGCTCTCTTCTCCAGCTTATCTCGGCGCTCAACCATCTTCTCATGAGCCCATTCGAAGAGCTTCTGTCTTGGGGAAAAACCGTATCTCTCACCCCTAGCAATCATTATGTCCAGGTAACGCTCCTCATCAAATGTTTTGACGGTTTCCATGTTTGTTTCATAAACAGTCAATAACGAAGTGCCAAAACAACCACAAAAAAAAAAAATCTCTACAATACAGTAGTAGAAAAAAAATGAAAGAACCACACAACACCAAGGAGAGAAAGAAAAAAATTCAACACCACAGTTCAAACTTAAACATAAAAGTGATCTCAAAACCTCACCATAAAAGTGACTCAAAATACAATCAAGTGCAACAGCAGCAAAATGTTGCAAAACAGTGCATGAAACACTGGCAATACAGAATGGCAGTCGTGCCTGCTTAACAGCAATATGTGGCAGTACCTGCGGTAATGGTGCAAATGAAAGGAATGAGCAACAACGAATTTTACCGACTAGCACCCAGTGCCTGAGAGTACAAACAAGTACAGTATAGCAGTCGTGCCTGCGTATGAGCGCGTATATGGCAGTACCCACAAATAAAATGTCGTAAGTAATACGAACAAGTACAGTATAGCGGTCGTGCCTGCGTATGAACGCGTATATGGCAGTACCCACAAATAAAATGTCATAAGTAAAATTCTGGAGTGTTACCAAAAGGTCACAGATCCTATGCAAAATACACCAACGATAAGCTAACAGCTTTCTAGGCAGCCAGATTACACATTTCTACTAGTAATGAGAAGATTTATTTTCAAGTGACAACTCAGACACATGAAAGGCTTAGCCTAGGCTCGATAAATGACACCAAAGTTTTTCTTCCCAATCTATGAGCAGTCAATGCTTGAATATAAAACACAATTATAAGCAAAAATACTCAACATGCTTTCTCCCAATTCCTAAATCCCAAGGAAATATAAACAATTCCTAACAAGTATCACCCTTTAACGGATATATAAAACACGAATGCTTTAAAACTCAATCTTATCACACAAATAAATGAAATTTTATATAACACGTCTTCTCGTCATGCAAAGTTTCTTAAGTCTGTTACCACATAATCGCATGTAGATTTCCTGAAATATTGTTTACCACATGGGAAACAAGAAACTATTAGTTACCATAATAAATATTGAAAATAATGAAAAATTTCTTATCCGCAATGTCTCTAGCACGAAAATTTTCGTGTGCAGCCTAAGATTCATTCATTTCAATAATCGAGCCAATGGTAATAGGGTTTCATGTGCAATGTTAAAAAGCAAAATAAAAATAAATTTATAAAATCAGTCTGTCTGTTCGGGTCCCTGTTCGGGCGCCAATCTTGTTGGGGTTAGGATGGTAGAGTGTTGTTAAGATTCTGTTTTACTAAGGGAACTCAAAGTACCGAGCTCGATTAAGAGCTCACAAACAGACAGGACAGATATTTGTACTTGAACACCCCATCTCTTTTACCATTAGTCGGTTAAATGAAACTCAGAATTCAACTTTCTTTTAATTTTGGAAATGCAATGACATTAAAAGAACTGAATTTTCTAATTAAATTTTATGAAATACCTGCCTCGAATCCCGGAGGTGGTGAGCACAATTTCGTTTCCCGGCACCACGGACGTATGCCAAGACTTTGGCCTCAACTCGATGATTACCTCTGTCACACAGGCAGAGTAGAATACAGGACACTGTAATTTCAGAAACAGAAATAACACACTGTTTATAATGGGAAACTGAAAGCATGAGCACACATATAATAAGTTTCCAATGTCATTCTACTGGATAAAAATATATTGGTTATTCACAGCTAACCAGAAATATTTATGCTACCATAATAGCATACAAAACCAATAATTCTCTACTGGTTTTAAAGGAAAACAATTTATTCACAATAAATGAAGAATAAGCAAGACAAATACAGTACTGTATGTATTCCTTAAATTGTGGGCAACCACAAAAGTTGCAATGCTTATTACTGATTTGCAATTAATATGGTAAAACACTCTATTTAGGGTAAAGGAAGAATCTACGAGATAAATACAGTATTCATTCACTTTTGGTTATCAAGAATTTTGCAATGAAAAAAAAGGGTGCAAAACCACCTTTTGAGGTATTTGCAACTTATAACTCAAAACACTTTATCCCCAACATATGAAGAATTAGCAAGATAAATACAGTATGCATTCATTAAATTGTGGTTAACAGGAAATATTTGCAAAGCCAACAGGGTAAAATTACCTTTTAATTATTTGCAGTTTATAGCATAAAACACTTTAGCTAAATGATTAATTATTTGCAATTTATATAGCAAATAGCTTTATTGACGAGTTTTTGACGTAAAACACTTTATTTACGATGATAGAAAGAGGTGAAATGAAATTAGAATTTATTAGGAAAAGAGATAGATTTTTACGGGCTCATAACTAGTCCTCAGAGGATGAGATTTTTGTTTATCACATTCAATGAAAAGAAACTTCTTAGCAATGTATATCAGCTGTAATATCCAGGTTAAAGAATTAACTTTGGCATGTGAGATTCCAGTTTGGTAATCTACAAAATTTCGTTTGTATGGGAATGGAATCTGAGAATAAAATTCGTAAGATTTAGCCAGTAACGAATGTAACTAATTCTCGAAAAAACCAATTTGCTTGACCCACGAGCTTGACCATACACTATCCCTCACCTTGTTGTGCTAGATGAATTCCTGTGAAGATGCCATGTAAATAAGGTTTGAAATAAACTTAGACTGCTCAGGCGAGATGTTGCCTCTTGGAAGTTTGGGCGCCAAAAGAGAGCGTCTCATTGTCCCTCCTGGTGAGTTCATCTGTAGGATACATTTCTAGAGCAGTAACTGGCTCTGATATAATTTAAGGACTATTTTAGTGGTGGTCCCTGTCAGGCAATTATAGCAAAGATGCAAGGGAGAGACAGTATTTTTAGGTGCAACAAGTGGAAGCAAATAAAATAAAACGAGAATAATAATGAAAAGTTAGGTTACTGGTAAACAATCTCCAGAATGTTCTTCACTCGTAGCAGACTGAAAATAGGAGCAGCCTTTATCTCGGGACTATACTTCTACACGTACAAGAAGAGTAAATAAGGTATATTTAAAATTAGCTATAAGCTAAAATATAAATTGCAAATAATCATAATCTGCAAAAGTCAAGAAGTGGGAATTATTGTTTTAGTTAGAAAATTGACATTTAAGTTACTAAATTATTTAATAAGGCATCTAACAGCCTCTGGTGACTTTGAGCGAAACACTCTGTCACAAAGGCTCTTTCTAGAGAATATTGATTTAGTAAAATTCTACCACAGAAGGCGAAAAAAGAACAGAGGAAGTTACAGTGACTTCAGTGTTATTATGAGGGATGAGATGTCCTTTTCATGGAAAAGAAGAAAAGAACAATAAGAATGGGATCCACCACTGGAACATATCATACTATTAGGAAAAGTGAACAAGTCTTGTAAACAAAACATTAAATGACATGCAAAACTTAAAAGAAATGTGATCAAATTCAAATTTCCAGAAAATTAAATCACAATTAGATATCAGTGAATATCAATATTTAAGTTTATGAATGCTTAACATGCAAGAGAGCAAATGGAGGCATCACTGAGACGGATAAAGAGAACTATCAAGAATTGAACAAGGAGTTTCAGTCAGTATTTATAGCAAAAAATACCGCACCTCTGAGATTACATAGATAGAAACTCATGGGCTGGTATTAGAGAACATCATCTCTTCAACCACATAGGTAAGCAAAGCGCTGATGGAGTTAGATGCCCATAAAGCTACAGGTCCTGATGATTCATCCCCTTATGCACTTATGAAATGCGCTAAATCAACATCAGCGGCACTATGTGATTACCTAATTGTGATTACCTAATTGTGTTTACAGGAAATAGCCCAAAGCTCGTATCTTCCCGTCTCCTGATCGGTTCCATTTTATACTTAGTGATACTTATCATACCTGTCCTTAAAACTATTGATTGAGATAGCATTAACTCCCTCCTCGCTTAGCGAATTCCAATTATCAACTACTCTTACACTGAAAAAGTATTTCCTTACATCCCGAAAATAAGTTTTCTTACGAAGCTTCAAACTATGACCTCTAGTTCTATAGCCTGCCATATCAAAATATCGATCCCTATCCACTCTATCATAACCATGAAGGAATTTAAGGACTGTCACCATATCCCCCCTCAATCTTCTAGCTTCGAGTGATGGTAAGTCTAATTTCCTCAGCCTCTCATCATAGTTGAGATTGCGTATTTCTGGCACTAGTTTCGTGGCATGTCTTTGAACTTTTTCAAGCTTAGCTATGTGCTTTTTCAAGTGCGGATTCCAAAATGGGGCTGCATATTCGAGTTTTGGCCTCACATAGGTCACATAAATATTTCTGAACATTTTCTTGTCCATGTGCCTGAAGGCTACCCTTTCATTTGATAAGAATGCATATGCTGCCCTTACTATGCCATTTATATGTATTTCTGGAGACAAATCTGCTAGTATGATTACTCCTAGATCTCTCTCATTTTCTGACTCTTGAAGTTGTACTCCAGCCATCGAGTAGTCAAGCTTGGGCCTTCTTGCACTTGTACCCATACTCATTACCTTACATTTTGAAGTATTGAATTTCATTAGCCACTTTTCTGACCACTCGTGCAGACTATTTAGATCTACCTGAAGTTCTCTACCAATGTTCTCGTTTCCTACTTTCTTCTCAATCTTTGCGTAATCTGCAAACATATTCATGAATGAATTTACAGACTCTGGTTGGTCATTTACATATACAAGGAACAAAAGTGGCCCTTAAACTGAACCTTGTGGAACACCATTACTAACTCTTCTCCATTCAGACACGAAGTGTCTTATCTAACTCTCTGTTCCCTTCCTTCTAGGTAGGTTTTTATCCATATCAAGACATTTCCACCTATTCTAGCCATTGCTTGCAGCTTCCTAATAAGTCTCCCATGTGGAACAGTGTCAAACACTTTCTGGAAGTCTAGGAATATGCAATCTTCCCAGCCCTCTTTTTCCTGTAAGATTCGGCTTACCTCATCATAAAATTCTAATAAGTTTGTTACTATTGATCTACCTTCTCTGAAGCCATGTTGCCTGTTGGGGGAATGGTGGAGTGTTGTTAAAAATTCTGTTTTACTAAGGGGGTTCAAAGTATTGAGCTCGATTAAGAGCTCACAAACAGACAGGACAGATATTTGCACTTGAACACCCCACACGTTATACCAGGACTCGGTTAAATGAAACTCAGAATTCAACTTTCTTTTAATTTTGGAAATGCAATGACATTAAAAGAATTGAATTAAATTTTTCAAATTAAGTTTTATGAAATGCTGCCTCGAATCCCGGAGGTGGTGAGCACGATTTCGTGTCCCGGCACCACGGACGTATGCCAAGACTTTGGCCTCAACTCAACGATCACCTCTGTCACACAGGCAGAGTAGAATAGAGGACACTTTTTGTGCCAGATGAATTCCTGTGAAGATGCCACGTAAATAAGGTTTGAAATAAACTTAGACTGCTCAGGCGAGGTGATGCCTCTGGGATGTTTGGGCGCCAAAAGAGGACGCTTCATTGTCCCTCCTAGTGACGTCATGTGCAGGATATATTTCAAGACCAGTAACTTGCTCTGATATCATTTAAGGACTACTTTAGTGGTGGTCCCTGGCAGGCAATTATAGCAGAGATGCAAGGGAGAGACAGGATTTTAGGTGCAACAAGTGGAAGCAAATAAAATAAAATGAGAATAATAACGGAAAATAGGTTACTGGTAAACAATCACTAGAACATTCTTTGCTCGTAGGAGATGGAATTTAAGTACTCAAATAATAAAGAAGATACTGATGTATATCTAGACAGGCTAATGACATAACAGCAAGGTAAAATTTATAACAAAATTATCAGCAAGAACAATTTTTATAATAAGGAAATTGTAAAAAAACGTATCTGGTGAGTTCACTGAAGAGGAAAAAAGTAGGAGCAGCCTTTATATCGGGACTATACTTCTACACGTACAAGAAGAGTAAATAAGGTATATTTAAAATTAGCTATAAAGTAAAATATAAATTGCTAATAATCATAATCTGCAAAATTATGAAGTGGGAATTATTTTTTTAGTTAGAAAAATGACAGTTAAGTTACTAAATTAATTAATAAGGCATCTAACAGCCTCTGGTGACTTTGAGTGCAAGAAGGCCCAAGCTTGACTACTCGGTGGCTGGAGTACAACTTCAAGAGACAGAAAATGAGAGAGATCTAGGAGTAAACATACTGGCAGATTTGTCTCCAGAAATACATATAAATGGCATAGTAAGGGCAGCATATGCATTCTTATCAAATGTAAGGGTAGCCTTCAGGCACATGGACAAGGAAATGTTCAGAATTATTTTTGTAACCTATGTGAGGCCAAAACTCGAATATGCAGCCCCCTTTTGGAATCCGCGCTTGAAAAAGCACATAGCTAAGCTTGAAAAAGTTCAAAGACATGCCACGAAACTGGTGCCAGAAATACGCAATCTCAGATATGATGAGAGGCTGAGGGTATTAGACTTACCATCACTCGAAGCTAGAAGAGTGAGGGGGGATATGGTGAGTCTTTAAATTCCTTCATGGTTATGATAGAGTGGATAGGGATCGATATTTTGATATGGCAGGCTATAGAACTAGAGGTCATAGTTTGAAGCTTCGTAAGAAAACTTCTTTGCAGGATGTAAGGAAATACTTTTTCAGTGTAAGAGTAGTTGATAATTGGAATTTGCTAAGCGAGGAGGTAGTTAATGCTATCTCAATCCATAGTTTTAAGGACAGGTATGATAAGTATCACTAAGTATACAATGGAACCGATCAGGAGACGGGAAGATACGAGCTTTGGGCTCTTTCCCGTAAACACAATTAGGTAATTGTGACAGAGTGCTTCGCTCAATGTCAACAGAGGCTGTTAGATGCCTTATTAAATAAATTAGTAACATAACTGTTATTTTCTAACTAAAAAAATTAAAATAATTCCCTTTAATATAACTGTTATTTTCTAACTAAAAAAATTAATTCCCACTTCTTGACTTTCGCAGATTATGATTATTTGCAATTTGTATTTTTGCTTATAGCTAATTTTAAATAGCTTATTTACTCTTCTTGTACGTGTAGAAGTATAGCCCCAATATAAAGGCTGCTCCTATTTTTCTGTCTGTAACGAGCCAAGAAAATTAAGAAAAGAATAACCAGTAACCTAACTTTTCATTGTTATTCTCGTTTTATTTTATTTGCTTCCACTTGTTGCACCTAAAAATACTGTCTCTCCCTTGCATCTCTGCTATAATTGCCTGCCAGGGACCACCACTAAAATAGTCCTTAAAATTAAATCAGAGCCAATTACTGCTCTAGGAATGTCTCCTACAGATGACATCACGAAGCACAACAAGGAGACGCTCTCTTTTGGCGCCGAGACTGCCCAGAGGCAACATCTCGCCTGGGTGGTCTAAGTTTATTTTCAAATTCCAATTACGTGGCATCTTCACAGGAATTCATCTAGCACAACAAGGAATTCATCTAGCACAACAAGGTGAGGGATAGTGTATGGTAAAGCTCGTGGATCAAGCAAATTGGTTTATTTTCGAGAATTAGTTACATTCGTTACTGGATAAATCTTATGAATTTCTATTCTCAGATTCCATTCCCAGTCACACGAAATTTTGTAGATTACCACACTGGAATCTCACATGCCAAAGTTAATTCCTTAACCTGTAAATTACAGCTGATATATATTGCTGAGAAGTTTCTTTTCACTGAATGTGATAAACGAAAATCTCATCCTCTGAAGACTAGTTATGAGCCCGTAAAAATCTATCTCTCTTCCTAATAAATTCTAATTTCATTTCACCCCTTTCTATCATCGTAAATAAAGTGTTTTACTTCAAAAACTCGTCAATAAAGCTATTTGCCAAAAAGCAAAATTGCAAATATTCAAAAGGTAATTTTTCCCAGTTGGCTATGCAAATATTTCTTGTTAACCACAATTTAATGAATGCATACCGTATTTATCTTGCTAATTCTTCATATGTTGGGGATAAAGTGTTTTGAGTTATAAGTTGCAAATACCTCAAAAGGTGGTTTTGCACCCTTTTTTTTCATTGCAAAGTTTTTGATAACTAGAAGTGAATGAATACTGTATTTATCTCGTAGGTTCTTCCTTTATCCTAAATAGAGTATTTTACTATATTAATTTCATATCAGGAATAAGCATTGCAACTTTTGTGGTTGCCCACAATTTAAGGAATACATACAGTACTGTATTTGTCTTGCTTATTCTTCATTTATTGTGAATATATTATTTTCTTTAAAACCAGTAAAGAATTAATGTTTTGTATGCTATTATGGTAGCATAAATATTTCTGGTTAGCTGTGAATAACCTATATATATTCATCCAGTAGAATGACATTGGAAACTCATTATATATGTGCTCATGCTTTCAGTTTCCCATTATAAACAGTGTGTCATTTCTGTTTCTGAAATTGCAGTGTCCTGTATTCTACTCTGCCTGTGTGACAGAGGTAATCATCGAGTTGAGGCCAAAGTCTTGGCATACGTCCGTGGTGCCGGGAAACGAACTCATACTCACCTCCTCCGGGATTCGAGGCAGCATTTCATAAAATTTAATTTGAGAAATTTAATTCAATTCTTTTAATGTCATTGCATTTCCAAAATTAAAAGAAAGTTGAATTCTGAGTTTCATTTAACCGACTAATGGTAATAAAAATGGGGTGTTCAAGTACATATATCTGTCCTGTCTGTTTGTGAGCTCTTAACCGAGCTCGGTACTTTGAGTCCCCTTAGTAAAACAGAATCTTAAAAAAACACTCTAGCATCATTAAAACCCCCACAGATTTGGCGCCCGAACAGGGACCCGAACAGACAGACTGATTTTATAAATTTATTTTTATTTTGCTTTTTAACATTGCACATGAAAACCCGATTACCATTGGCTCGATTATTGAAATGAATGAATCTTAAGCTGCACACGAAAATTTTCGCGCTAGAAACGTTGCGGATAAGAAATTTTTCTTTGTTTTCAATATTAATTATGGTAACTAATATTTTCTTGTTTCCCATGTGGTAAACAATATTTCAGGAAATCTACATGAGATTATGTGGTAACAGACTTTAGAAATTTTGCATGACGAGAAGACGTGTTATATAAAATTTCATTTATTTGCATGATAAGATTGAGTTTTAAAGCATTCGTGTTTTATATATCCGTTAAAGGGTGACACTTGTTAGGAATTGTTATATTTCCTTGTATTCAGGAATTGGGAGAAAGCATATTAAGTATTTTTGCTTATAATTGTGTTTTATATTCAAGCATTGACTGCTTATAGATTGGAAGAAAAACTTTGGTGTCATTTATTGAGCCTAGGCTAAGCCTTTCATGTGTCTGAGTTGTCACATGAAAATAAATTTTCTCATTAATAGTAGAAATGTGTAATCTGGCTGCCTAGTAAGCTGTTAGCTTATCGTTGGTGTATTTTGCATAGGATCTGTGCCCTTTTGGTAACACTCCAGAATTTTACATGCGACATTTTATTTGTGGGTACTGCCATATACGCGCTCATACGCAGGCACGACCGCTATACTGTACTTGTTCGTATTACTTACGACATTTTATTTGTGGGTACTGCCATATACGCGCTCATACGCAGGCACGACCGCGATACTGTACTTGTTCGTATTACTTACGAATTTTATTTGTGGGTACTGCCATATATGCGCTCATACGCAGGCACGACCGCTATACTGTACTTGATTGTACTCTCAGGCACTGGGTGCTAGTCGGTAAAATTCGTTGTTACTCATTCCTTTCATTTGCACCATAACTGCAGGTACTGCCACGTATTGCTGTTAAGCAGGCACGACTGCCATTCTGTATTACCAGTGTTTCATACACTGTTTTGCAACATATTGTTGCTGTTGCACTTGATTGTGTTGCTCATTCCTTTCATTTGCACAATAACCGCAGGTACTGCCATGTATTGCTGTTAAGCAGGCACGACTGCCATTCTGTATTGCCAGTGTTTCATGCACTGTTTTGCAACATTTTGCTGTTGTTGCACTTGATTGTATTTTGAGTCACTTTTATGGTGAGATTTTGAGATCACTTTTACGTTCAAGTTTGAACTGTGGTGTTGTGTGGTTCTTTCATTTTTTTTCTTCTACTGTACTGTAAAGATTTGTTTTTTTTTTGTGGTTGTTTTGGCACTTCATTATTGACTGTTTAGGAAACAAACATGGAAACCATCCAAACATTCGATGAGGAGCGTTACCTAGACATGCTGATTGCTAGGGGTGAGAGATATGGTTTTTCCCCAAGACAGGAGCTCTTCGAATGGGCTTATGAGAAGATGCTTGAACGCCGAGATATGCTGGAGAAGAGAGCAAGTGAGGAGGCACGAGCACAACGTAAGGAGGCACAAGCACAACATAAGGAGGCACAAGCACAACATAAACATGAGCTTGCGCTTGCTCGGCTTCGAGCGGGAATCCCAGACAATAGTCCTTTATCCGGAAATAGAGATTACAGGAACGGGAAGCACAAGAGCCCCTCGCAGAACTTCAATCGTCCAGCTCCTCCTCCTCACACTCCTAAGCCTTATTACGGCCATGCACCCACACTCAAGAAGGATGACCCGGTAAGGCCTAAGCCTCAGCAGTTAAGAA